>CAKNYM010046230.1:0-15050 GCA_932195095.1 Andricus curvator
AGGCGTAACAACCGTGCCGAAAGCTGAATGGCACCTGGGTTAGGTGTCTCAAACGGTGACTCTGGGATACCGGGCGACCTCTCAGAGTATCAGCCTTAACCTTGCACGCGGGGCTCTACAAGGATGGACTAACCCTTTCCCTAGCTGCTCGTGGGAACAACAATGAAACCACCAAAACGTTGTAGATGCGGTTCAAGACAATCGAACGCGCAGAGCACCCGAAAATGGGTCGGCAAACAATGCCGATCAGCCTCGAGTTCGGGGTGCTGAAAATAATTTAGATGGAAACACGACGACGAACCGGCGAAATGCCCACATTGAGTGGACGGATCGACTCAGGGATGACGTGCTAGACTGCTACGATGCCAGCATTATCCCTGTTCGCGGAGGCTTTATGGCGCGTATGCACACTCTGTGGTGCCAGAAACACCCAGAGCTTCAGCACGTTTCGCATCAGTCTTTGCGAAATCAAGCCGACTACCTCCGGAAAAATGGATATGTACGCGGAGCGCTTCCCCAACCGCTGCTTTATGAAGCTGCAGACGAAGATGAGGGAGCGACATTGAGACCAACCGCAGAAAGCAGGCACCTTGTGAGAGATGATCGCAATTTCACTACAAGAAGGAACATTCACATGCAAGTTCCTCCTAAGCCCCAAGATCTGGCTGAAATAGATGCCTTCCTTCGTGGAGATATCTCGCAAGAGTCCGACCTCTGGACCATCAATTGCTCAGTTTATGGTGCTGCGAGAACTTTGGCTGATTCAAATCGAAGGCTGAAACCAACGATGGATCAAAAGACCAAAAGACGCTTGCATCAACTGAACAAAAAGATTGGATGGGCAAGACAGAATGCGTCCCGTGTTCATTGTGTGATTGACTACATAACATCTGGTAGACCGTTTACGGAAAGCGTTCAAAAGTTCGCCCAAGAACTAAGGATCTTGAATCACACACTAAACAAGTCAAAGCTACTGACAATCAAGCAGCATATTGTTGACAAAATACGGCTGTTATCTGACGCAAGGAGGATAATACAGAAGAGGGAGAGATGGATCAGGGAGAATCAACAGTTTCTCGCTGACCTATCGCGTCTCTTCAGCGATCTACCTGTTTCTGTAAAAAATCCACCCAAGCCCAAGGAGGTAGAGACTTTTTGGAGAGAGGTGTACAAGATCCCGAAAACACTAGAGTTGAAAGAAGATACTGAAAATATCATCCGATTCAAGGAGTTTTGCGACAACCTCATAAAATCTGAGGAGGAATGTCCATCAATCACTGCCGAAGAGGTTAAAAAAGCACTTAGAGGCTCGAAGAACTTTTCCGCTGCTGGACCAGATTGTATCAAGAACTTTTGGTGGAAGAAGTTTACTTTTACACAACAACATTTGCCTCGCATATTCACCTCATATTTAAAGTCGGAGACGCCCATTCCGCAGTGGCTGGTGTTAGGACGCACTCTACTCCTGTCAAAAAAAGGCAACTTGTCCAACCCAGAGAATTACAGGCCGATAACTTGTTTGAACACGCTGTAGAAGATCTTTACAGCTGTCCTCAACAACAGGATTGTTCGACGAATTCAGCCTGTATGGCGAGAGATGTACGAACAATGTGGCTCGAAAAAAGGTGTAGCAGGCTGTCGAGAGAACCTGCTAATTGACAGGTGTGTCTGTAAAGACGCTGCAGCCCATCAGCGCGCCCTGTCAATGGCCTGGATTGACTACCGGAAAGCTTTTGATTCAACCTCTCATAGACTTATCATCTGTCTGTTGGAAAGCTTGAAGGTACATCCACACATAGTGAGATGCATAGAGAGATTGATGCCTCTTTGGAAAACTAGATTTACTATCTCATCTGGAAATTATCGTGTGACAACGAACAACGTCACCTTCCAGAGGGGCGACTTTCAAGGTGATACCATGAGCCCTTTGCTTTTTTGCATCACACTTTTGCCTCTATCTCTGGCACTACGAAATTCTCCTGGATACCTCTGTGGCGACACTAATCAGCGCGAGCATAAGGTCACTCATGTATTTTATATGGATGACCTGAAGATCTATGCCTCTGGTAGAAGCAAACTTCAAACTGCTATAAATATTGTCAAGAACTACACAGGAGAGATTGGGATGGACTTTGGCTTGGACAAGTGTGCCAAAATTTATCTGAAGAAAGGAAAGATTACTGGCGTTCCCAAGGACCGTGAGCTTGTGGATATAAGTGTTATCAGACATCTTAATACTGGAGAAACCTATACATACCTAGGCGTGCCTCAAACCCGCATTCAGGACGCAACATCAGTGAAGGAGTCTCTCCGAAGCAGATACAAGCATCTTCTTCGACAGATTTGGTTTTCCAATCTGTCGGCGTTGAACAAGGTATCTGCGACTAACATGCTTGCCGTCCCGGTTCTACTCTACTCGTTTGGGGTAGTTCAATGGACGAAGAACGAGCTTAAGGCCCTTGATGTCATTACACGTAAGATCATGCATATGCATAAAAGCTTGCATATCAATTCGTCAGTTCCGCGATTATATATTTCACGCCGTCAAGGCGGACGCGGACTTCTGAATCTCCAGTGTCTTCATAACCGGATTGTTCTAAGTACAGCTTACATCGTTGCGAATGGCAGAGATCCTCTCCTAAAGATGGTCAGGAACCACGAGATGATTGGCGAAGGAGCGTTCCTTTACAAAGCCGCGGAGCAAGCGGCCGAGACCCTTGGCCTGAATTTTAACATCAGAAGTGAGGAAAGTGCATTAATTCATCTAGGTGCTTCACTTCTAAAAACCAAAGTGAAGAAAGCAGAGGTTGAAAATTTTCACCAAGAGCTACTCGACAAGAAAAGGCACGGAAACTTTCACAGAAATGTAGAAACGACGTATATCTATAGACATAATGCGGCCCTAAGAGTGCTTTATTACCATCCTTGTCGCTCTTACGATTTTCGGGCAGCAGTCTCCGTTGCGCACTCGAGGCCTCACATTGTTCTCCAAGACTTCGAGAAACGAACTATATTCGTGATCGAATTCTCGGCTCCGTCCGAATACAACATCACTGCAAAGAAGAAAGAAAAAGAGGAGAGGTATCAAGACCTTAAAAGAGAGCTACAACGACTGTACCCAAAATATTCGGTACAAGCAATTGTCCTTGTGATAGGTGCTCTCGGAGGTGCAAAACTATCACTGGTTCGTAACCTTAAAGCCATACCCGCGTGCCAAAAATATGCCAAGGCACTTGCGAGATGGATGCAGAAAGCTGTCATCCTTGGGTCGCTTCGTGTCCTCAAGATACACGAGGGTATCGCCGGCCTGTCGTTGCCTATGACCACCCATCTCACGGTTGTGAGACGTGGCCATAGGTGTGATTTACCGCGTTGCTACTGGGGGCTATTGACATTTTCTTGGATGGCAGTTGCTCTTAGTGGGACCCTGCGGTCGTTGTTTAACTTTTTTTTTTTAAATTATATATATATATATATATATATATTTACATATAGATATTTTTGATTCAGAGTGGCGGATTGTGCGAACGTGTCGGGTAGCTGCGTCCTTAGTTTGTTGAGTTTGCTAGGAAAGTTTATGAAGTGGAAAGTGTAGAATAGGCGAAAATCGAAAAGGAGAATTGTGCGGTCATTAAGTGATAATAATCAACGGATTTGGCGAAACGAGAGAAGTGTGAATAACGAGAGAAAGGGTGATAGTGAAGTGAGGTTAGGAATACAATGAGTGAAAAGGCGGGAGACATCGACAGTGTAGAGTTGCAGGGGGAGTCAATGGCGGGGAGCGTTCAAATTGAGAGCGGGGAATTTCACAAAGATGATAAAAACGAAAAAGGGGGAGACGAAAAGAGACCAAGAGGCAGGCCGCCAGGTAAAAAGAAGATTAAGTATGTTTCAAAGCACAGCAAGAGGGCGGATACAAAATTAGAGGAATACTGGAAAAAGAAAATGCCAAATGAAGAAAAGGAGGAAGCTGAGGCTAGTTTAATGAACGAGAATGAACAAGAAAATCATGACAGGTTAGATGAGGAAGCTGAAGCGTTCTTATCAAAAAGTAACTTGACACGAACACCAGTAAAGTCGAAAACAAAAACAAAAGAGACGGTAGACTTGACTGAGGTAGAAGACAGAGAAGAAAAAATTGACAGCCCGGAAACAAACCAAGACAAAGCAGTGGAATCAAGTGATAGTGAAGAAGATGAAGGAGATAACTCATGGCAAGAAGAAAAGGAAAGAAGGGAATGGGAACTCAAATTTGAAGAAAAATGGGAGTGTAGGATGGCAGCGCTGGAAACACTTATAAGGAGTGAAGTGAGAAAAGTGCACTCAAGAAAAGAACCCTGTGAAAAATGTGGCAAGCTGAAGGAAGAGTTGACGAAAATTCAAAGGAAGCATGAGGATTCCAAGGAAGCATTCCTTGAAGATATCAAGACACACAAGGAAAAAATAGCGAGGCTAGAGGAGGAATTGGTGAAACAGAGGGCAAGTTTTGAAAGAATAATAACAGATATCGAAAACGAGAGAGATAGGAGTTATCCTCACAAGCAGACCGAGGAGGCCGAAAAAAGTGTGAACAGTGAGAATCAGGAAGGAAGGGTGTCACCACAAAACAATTTCGGAATGCAAGTTACTGACAAAGAAGCCACAAATGAACTGGAAAATTTACAGAGATTAGCGAATGAGGAATTAGGCAAGGACAAAGAATCGTGCAACATTCCCCCCAGAAAACTGAACCAGGAGGAATGGACAGCTGAGAAAGAGCAGAGAAGAGCAAGGAAGAAGAACATCTATGTAAGTGGGCTGACGCTATTAAAAAGAGAGAAGAAAGAAGAATTTGAAGATTGGGTGCTCCACACGATGCAAATAAAAATCAGAGTGGAGAAAATCGAGAGGATAGGCGATGATTGGAAATTTAAAATAGAGGAATGGGCCAAGAAATTGGAATTGATGAAATTGAAAATATCACTACAACGACTTGGATGGGGCGTATGGATCTCGGATGACCTAACCGACAGACAAAAAGAGGTTCAACAGTGGATTGAAAGAGAGGCAGATGCATGGAGGCAAAGAGGTAAGATAGTAGCGACGGGCTATCAAAGGATTTATATTGACGATACCTGTCTAATTTGGGATGAATTAGAAGGTGAACTCAGGCTGAAGAAGGATCGAGACGAAAGGGAGCAGAGTCTTTTTCGTAAAGAAGGGTAAGGAAGGGGAGTCTATTGATGAGTTGGTAGTTTTTCAATGGAACGCTCAAGGGATGAAAAATGTTGGAATGAACTGGAAATTGTTGAGAAGCGGAGATGTGATTGTAATTCAAGAGACCTTTGTGGAAGAGAAGAATATGAAAAAAGTGTTATCCTCGTTAGATAAAAAATATACGTGGCACGGGAAGACAGCAACAAGAGATAAGCACGCTAAGAGAGGTAGAGGAGCAGGCGGGCAAATAGTGGGAGTGAAACAGTCATTGGATGTACAGTGTGAAATTGAGCAACGGGAGTACGGGCTCAAAATTGAGCTTAAGAAGAAAAATAGTGAAATCCGTTACATCATTCTCACCGGGTACAACAATCGGGCTAATAATTTAAATAAATTTGTGGCTAAACTGAGTGACAAAATGGATGAACTGGAAGGGAGTGTAGCAAGGATAATAGTGGCTGGAGATCTTAACGCGAGGATTGGCGAAGAGCAGGGGATTGCACATTGTGGCCTTGAAGATGATGGTAAGATACCCACCCGGAAATCAGAAGATAAGGAGTTGAGGCCAGAGGGGAAAATATTGCTCAGATGGTGCGAGGAAAGAGCGATGATTGTGATGAATGGCAGGAGTGAAGGCGATGAAGATGGAAAGATCACCAGCATAGGACACGGTCAGGGGCTAGGAAGCATCTTAGATGTAATCCTAGTAAAGATGGAGGAAATGGAATTACCAACCTTCAACCTTCCAAGGATCACTTGCCAGTTGTTTACAGATTGGAATGGGGAACGATTGTTGAAGAGCGAAATAGGAAAAATAACGGCAGAAAGCAGAAAAAGCTGAGATGGAAAGAGAGGAAGGCGAATCTATACATGCAGGAGTGGCGAAAGGAATGGGGTGAGAGAAGAGAGTTGGAAATAGGCGAAGCTGGTGTCGAAGCTAAGTGGAAAGCGATTAAAAAGACAATATTAAAAACTGCTGAAAAAGTAGGAATGATCACTCGAGGTACCCAACCTACACCTGAAAGAAACGGGGATAATGGACAGTATAGAGTGATGAGAAGGAAAATGTTCAAACTACTGCATCGCTTCAGAAAGGTCAGAGACTGGAGCAGCAAAATAGAGTACCTAAAATGTAGAAAGAAGCTGTCAGAGCTAAGATACGAATTGATAAAAGAATGGTTAGAAGAAAAACGAAGAGAAGTGGCGGAAAGTAAAAACATTACAGAATGGTGGAAGGCGATGAGTTGGTTCAGGCGGAGGAAGAAAATAGCGAGCAACGGCATTAGCAAGGAAGAATGGCAGGAACACTTCAGTCAGCTGCTAAAAGGACCTGAAATAGAAGCAGAAACGGTAGAAGAGAAAGATAGGAGTATGACAGCAGATGAAATCCAGGAAGAGGAGAGTAATGATGGGCTAAACGATCCACTCAAAGTAGAAGAGATAGAGTTGGCAATAAGGAATATGAAATCAGGGAAGGCTGCAGGAGAGGTCGGTATTGCCGCAGAATTTTTGAAAAACCTACCCGAATGTGGTCGCAAGGAACTAACTGAGCTGATCAAGGAAATATGGGAAAAAGGGAAAATAATAGAAGAATGGACGACTGCCACAATATTTGCTATACACAAGAGTGGAAATGAGAACGATATAGGCAACTACCGAGGCATATCACTGTTGGATATTGGATACAAAGTTTTAGCTTCAGTGATGGCGAAGAGATTAGGAGAATGGCTAGAAAAAGAAAAGAAACTGACGGAGGCGCAGGCTGGATTCAGAAGCAAGAAGGGTACTATGGGGAAAATATTCATTCTAAACACGATAATAGGAACTAGGCTCAATCAGAAAGGAGGAAGACTGTACACGGCTTTCATCGATTTTAAGAAGGCATTTGACACAGTGAATAGGGAAAGACTATGGACAAAAATGGAACAGATGGGCATCAGAGGCAAGTATTTAGAAATGGTGAAGGAACTATACAAGAATACTTGGAACCAAGTAATAGCGGGAGAAGAAATGTCGGGAAAGTTCAAAACAACTAGTGGAGTACGACTGGGATGTCCGCTTAGTCCAATTCTCTTCAATATATACATCAACGATTTAGAAGAAACCCTGAGAAAAAGGAGAGAAGGAGGCTCAGGGTTCGGCGGAAGTACAGGTCTTAGAATTTTCGCACTGCTCTACGCTGATGACGCCGTACTCATAGCTGACTGTGGAGAAGAATTGGATAAAATGTTGATAACCCTGGAGAAATGGTCAACTGAAAATCTGATGGAAGTGAATGTAGGCAAGACAAAAATCCTGTTATTCAATAATGGAGGACGGAAGAGACAGGAAAAGTGGATCTATAAAGACGAAACGATAGAAATAGTAAATGAGTTCAAATACTTGGGTTTCTGGTTCACAACAAAAAACCAGTATAACACACACGAGAAAGTGCGCCGGTAAGACGCGACAACTGGTCAACAAGGTTTGGGGGGAGACAAAGAGAGCAGAAGTGACAGATCTGAAGATGAGGCTTTTTTTTATGGAGACGACGGTGAAGGTTCCGGCGATGTACGGAGTGGAGCTTTGGGGTTGGAGCAGGAGAGGACTTATCGAAAAAGTACAAAACAGATACGTTAAAGCAAGTATGGGCCTATCGCGGAACACTCCAGACTATTTCTGGAAATTAGAAGCAGGAAAAAGAAGCATAGAGGTGGAGGCAATGAAAAGAGCTGGAAAGTTCCTGATTAAATTGTTGAAAATGGAAGATGACAGTTGGCCCAAAAGATGTATGTTGGAAGAAGTGAGAGGGATAACGAATAGACTGCCTACGAAATGGGGAAGAGTTGATGGAAGCCTTGAAAAGAGTTGGTAACGGCGAGCTAGTAGAAAAAATATGGAAGAGAAGACCGATAGAAGAAATAGAGAGAAGTCTGCAAAACATAGTCAAAACCAAAGAGAATCAAGATGTCCAAAAAGACTGGAATGGAGTCGATAACTCCACTTATTGTAACTACTATAAGCTAATTAAGGACAACATCATCATGGGATGCTACTGGCAAAGGAAAGATCTCAAAGGATGGCAGAAAGAGACGTGGGCTAGATGGAGATGCAGAAATGTAACGAAAGAAGGAAAGAAAGGCTATATCAACCAAAAATGCAGGAGTTGTGGAAAGGACCTGGAACGAATAGGACACGTGATCAGCTGCGAGAAAGTAATGGAAAAATTGAGCCCCGAGTCTAAAGAATGGTGGAGAGTTTGGCGAGAAGGAAAAAACTGTGATCAGTGGAGAAACAAACTGATTGAACATCTGAATGGCAATGCAGAAAAAAGTATGTGCGGCAAGCTACGAGAAATAGAGAAGACTCTAATTGAAGCAAATAAGGACGCAAAAGTGTGATAGTGAGCGAACAAAAATTGCGAAACATAGATCTTTAATAAAATAAAATAAGATTGTTTTTTAATCTAAAGTGCAATACAAACTATATATTGGCAGAAAGTTATGTACAGTTATTTGTTAAAATGATAATGAAATTTTTAATTGTATTATGAAGGAGAGGAGAAGGCTATGGAACAGGTGTAAACATATTGAATGTACCATCAATGAATAAATTCTAATTCTAATTCTATATTTACATATAATTCTTTAACGAATTTCAAAGAATTTATTCACGAAAATTGAAATGCTTCATGAGATTTCAAGGATTTTCAAATATTTCGAGATTTTTCTTCTCTCTATTCGTAGGAATTTTCAATTGATTTCAATGGTTTTAAGGGAATTTCAAAAATTTGTAAGAAATTCTCACATGTTGGAGCTTTTTGAGAGTTTCCGGGTATTAATTTAATGGTTTCCACTGAATTTTATAATAATATTTTTATTCATTTTTCAAAGAATTTGCTTACAATAAATCAAAGACTTCACAGTATTTCTAGATTTTTTACATATCCGAAGGTATTTCCAAAATTTTTAAAGCACTCAATATTTCAAACGTTTTAACTTAAAAATGCGACGTACTTGTAATTGGACTCTTCTAATGTGGCCCTCTATTGTCCTGAAAAATCAGTCTACCTCTAGTGCTTCAAGGAGTCAGTCGTTTATCCGAAGATAGGAAAGAATCCAAATATAAAATTTTAGTTTGATCATTTTCTTTAAACTGTGTTTCTGTATACAGACAACTTCATACAAGATTTATAACCGCGTAACTCTGATATCGAAAAGAACCTATAATTTTTCAATTAAATTATTTTAATTCTAATATTCCAAGCAGAAAAGGATTATATATATATATATATATATATATATATATCTGTGTGTGTGTGTGTGTGTGTGTGTTGGGTGTGTGTGTGTGTGTGTGTGTGTGTGTGTGTGTGTGTGTGTGTTGTGTGTGTGTGTGTGTGTGTGTGTGTGTGTGTGTGTGTGTGTGTGTCATTTATACGGTGTCATTTCCACATTAGCATACCGCGACCGCATTTTATGTCAAGAAGTTCCCAGTGATAGGTGCAGAGCGTGTCATGCACATGCTGAGTACCTAGAACACATACTATCGGGGTATCCGACCCACGCAGGAACGACGTATATCTATAGACATAATTAGGCTCTGAGAGTGCTTTATTACCATCTTTGTCGCTCTTACGGTGTTGGTCGCGACCCTGCCCTGCCGAACGCTCCAAGGAAGATAGAGTCAATTGTCCAAAACGAGAAGTGCCAAATTTTCTGGAACTACGATTTTCGGACAGCAGTCTCCGTTGCAAAGTTGAGGCCTGACATCGTTCTCCAAGACTTCGAAAAAAGAAACAATATTCCTGATCGAATTCTCGGCTCCGTCCGAAGACAACATCACTGCCAAGGAGAAAGAAAAGGAGGAGAGGTATCAAGACCTTAAAAGACAGCTGCAACGACTGTACCCAAAATATTCGGTACAAGTAATTGTCCTTGTGATAGGTGCTCTCGGAGGTGCGAAACTATCACTGGTTCGTAACCTTAAAGCCATACCCGCGTGCCAAAAATATGCCAAGACACTTGCGAGATGAATGCAGAAAGCTGTCATCCTTGGGTCACTTCGTGTCCTCAAGACACACGAGGGTTTCGCCGGCCTGTCGTTGTGATTTCATAGTGCCCTGTGACCACCCATCTCACGGTAGTGAGACGTGGCCATAGATGTGATATACCGCGGTTCTACTGGGAGCCGGTGTCATTTTTTAGATGTCAGTTGCTCTCAGTGGGACCCTGTGGTGGTGGTTTAACCCTTTTTTTAATTATATATATATATATATATATAAGTTTTTGGTTCCGTGACTAGAGGTAGGCCGGGAATTGGCAGATGGGAACATATAAACTCCTACCTATATAACGCTGCTGAAGGCTGGTTTCTCAGCATAAAACACCAACCAATTGAGACTCTCGGTTTCCAGTAACAGAAGTTTTGGTGGGACTAACGCTACAACTAGACACTACAACTAGACACTCCACCATACAACGAATCACTACTTAACTTGGACATGATTTCGACTCGCAAAACAAATTTCGCGCATAAAGGTGGTAGTTGGGTGTACAATCTAAACAATGAATAATACAAACAATAAAATAGCTTCGGAATGGACTGAAACTTTGATTGACGAAATGCATACACAAGGTAAACGTAAAGGTCGAGTTTCAGGTGATGAATGGAAACTGGGTGTTTGGACTGCGAGAGGAGTGAATGATCTTAAGGTGAGAGAACTACGAGAAACTATGCACGTAAGGAAACTAGATATTCTATGTGTACCTGAGACGAAGAAAAAGGGTTGCGAAAGTAGAAACATACAAAATGGGCTGCTGAAAGGCGGTTTTGAAATATGGTCAGGAGTAGGTAGTGAATCACATGGTAGTCAAGGGCTTGGTTTAATTATGAATGAAAAAGCAAGACAGCATCTCAAAGATCATGATTTTGTATCTCCCAGATTGTCGTGGGCTAGAATGAAGGTAGGAATCAGAAGATTATTTATCATAGCGTGCTACGCCCCAGTTAATAGCGATCCGAGAGAAGTCAAAGACGCCTTCTGGGACACTTTAAATTATACAATAAGTACTTGCGATCAAGGTGAAAGAATAATTCTGCTAGGGGATATGAACGGATGGGTCGGCGTTCAACGTCAGGATACAGATACAGAAAGGGTGCTAGGTAAGTTTGGGGATCCAAAAAGAAAAAATGATAACGGGGTAAAATTAGTTAGCTTATGCTTAGAAAAGGGCCTATTTATTACAAATACTTGGTTTCGACATAAAATGATCCACACATACACCTGGTGTAAAGGAAATAACCGCAGTATAATTGACTTCGTTATTGCGGATGAAAAACTATGAGAACTAGTAAAAGATACAAGTTATGAGGGGTGTCGAATGCAATACTGATCATAACCTTCTAGTCTCCAAAATAATCTTAGGGCGGGAATGGAGAAGAAAGAGAACAAAAAAACTAGTGGTGCCGTTCGGTACGATACGTTCTCGTGATCGTGTCGAGATCGCGTCGGTTTTTTCTCGGGTCCTGATCGGGTTTTCAATACCCGTGATCGGTTTTCTCTCGGCTCGACTTTGGCTCGGAATGCGATATATCGACTCGGGATCGTGTCGGGTTTTCGATACTCCTTCTCCAGATGTGGGTCTGTGACGTAGCGGTTCACAGTGGGGTGAAATGAAAAACGAGGTTTAAAATGACATTTAGAACGCAATAATGCACCGATTTAGGATCATTTTTTTTGTTGAACAACTCAGGACTAAATTTCCTAGAAAACAGTGTGAGTGGGTATTTTATTTTTTTGTTTATTTAATTTTTATGTTAATGCAAACAGCGGAAAGTGTCGCTTTTTTGCATTTCATGTTTTATCTCCTAGACACAATTTTTCTTGTACTTCAAGTCACTTGGATTCAATGCACAGCTATATAAGAAGAAAAAAATTGTTAACTTATAAAGCTAATTGTTAAAAGCAAATTTTATTAACAAATACTCGACATTAAGAAATATTTGTTTTCAAAGTATACTCCTGGTCTAAAATTGCTTGCTTTTATTGTTTGGATAATGTGGCCATCAAAATTCAAGACTGAATGTTATTAATCAATTCTATAAACAAATGTACATCGCAGACATTAATAGACAGAAACACATTTTTTTCTCGTACTCTTGTTGTAATGACATTACCAATTATGTTTTCTGAAAAAAATTTACCATCCGTTGATATTTGTTTATTTAATAAACAAAATATATAAACAAGTGCACATTTTAGGTGGTTTAAGCGAAACAAAATCAATTTTTCTTCTAATCTTGTTGCAATTATAGTGCCAATGTTTTCTAAAAAAATTTTGCCAGGCATGAATATTTGTTCATTTTATGAACAAATTATATAAACATATGTACATTGTAGGCGTTTTCAAGCGCCAAAATGTTTTTCCAAGAATTTTTTTTCCAACAATTATTTTTTCCAGAAAATTTTTTTGCAAACAAATTTTTTTGTCGACAAATTTGGTTTCAAAAATTGTTTTTCAACCAATTTTTTTTCAACAAACTTTTTTCAAGAATTTTTTTTCAACAAATTATTTTTTTCAAAGTTTTTTTGAAAGCCTTATTTTTTTTATCAAAATTTTTGTTCAACAAATTTTGTTCTCAAAGTTAAAAATATTTTGTTTTAAGATTCTTTTAAGACTTACATTAACATCTTAATAGACTACGAAGAAACCCTTACTTGTAGGCGCTCGGCGCCTACTTGGACTATATTTTTTCTTTTGAACTTGCTGAAATCATATTGCCAATGATACTTTAAGGAAAAATGTTCCTATGCATTAATATTTCTTTATTTTATTGACAAATTATACATAAAGAAATTAAATAAAGAATAGAGAATAAGAAAAGATTAAGAAAAATAAAGAATCATTTTGGGCGTTTTTAACCGAAAAGAAATCGTTTTTTCATCTGTAAGCAAAAAGTATCGGTCATTTCGTGTTTTTCTTTTTTCTTTGTCCAAAAAAATTGTTCACGGCCATTTGCAGTTGAAAATTGGAACTCCTGAAGATGAACATTCTTTGCATTTGAAGTAATGCAAAGTAAACTGCAAATAAAAACATTGACAGTGGAACTGTTTTGAATTTTGAACGTTAAAAATTAAAGTTCAACACATTTCTCATTCGGAATTGTTTCATTCAAATGCTGTCGCATTTACACGTACTTTATTATTATTATTATAGATTAGCAGTTCGAACTCGAAAGTTCATTGCCTCATCTACCCGAGACCGCCACACATCTCTATCTTGTGCATTCTCCATCCAGTTTAAGTAATCATGTCCTAGTTCTTTTAGATCATCCCTTACATTTTTCTCCCATCTGTTTCTCGGTCTGCCTAGGGGTCTCTTACCAGTCGGTCTCCATCTTAAAACTTGCGCCACTGTTCTTTCATTGCCCATTCTTGCTACATGCCCCGCCCATCTTAATTTACGCGCTTTCATTACTCTATTAATATTTGCTGACCCGTAGAGAGCGTGCAGCTCATCATTATGCAGTTTTCTCCACTCGCCGGTCTCTTCGTCCCTTTTTGGACCATAGATTTTTCTAAGTACTTTATTCTCGAAAACTCTAAACCTATTCTCTTCTCCTTTCGTCAGCGCCCACGTTTCACACCCGTACATGACGACCGGCATTATTATCGTTTTGTAAATTCTTACTTTGATGTTTCTAGATAGCGATCGCGATTTTAGTAGCGTGTTTGCTGCATAATAGCACCCATTGCCAGCGTGTAGCCGCGCATTGATTTCCGTTTTAATCTTATTTTCGCTAGTTATAATAGACCCGAGGTATTTAAACTCGTTAACCCTTTCGAATTTCATATTTCCGGCCATTAGATCCCCGTCTTGATTACTTTGTCCGGACCTGACGACGGTCATATATTTTGTCTTCGATTCGCTAACTTCCAAGCCAATCTCTTTGGCTTTTGCGATCAAGATTTCTGCATTTTGAGCTACCGTTTCTTTATCATCCCCTAGTACGTCGAGATCATCCGCATATCCAAGAATTTGTATTACCCCATTGAGGGTAGCACCGGTCGGATTCGCCTGCACTTGCCTAACCACGTATTCTAAAACTAAGTTAAAAAGGACGCACGAAAGTGCATCGCCCTGTTTCAGGCCATCGCGGATCGAAAACTCTTCAGATAAACTACCGTTTACGCGTATTCTACCCTTACTGCCGCTTAAGCAAATTTCGATAAGTCTAACCAATTTTCTTGGCACACCCAAGAACTCTAGGATCCAGTACATTCGCGCGCGTATAATAGAGTCGTAAGCTTTTTTAAAATCGATAAATAGCTGATGTACTGCTTCTTTAAATTCCCATTTCTTTTCTAACAGTTGTCTAATTGTAAACATTTGATCGCTTGTAGATCGGTTTCGGCGGAATCCACACTGGTAATCCCCAATGATTTCCTCGGCAAAAGGAGTTAGTCTACTTAGGATAACATTAGACAGGATCTTGTAGCACGAAGGCACAAGTGAAATTCCCCGATAGTTGTTACAGTTAGTTTTATCGCCTTTTTTAAAGATGGGAATAATGATAGAGGTATTCCATTCTTCCGGCATGCGTTCTGTTTTCGAAACTGCGCGTATCAATTTACAAATTTGCCTTGTGAGGCAAGGGCCTCCATTTTTTATCAGTTCTGACGGTAGGTCATCAATGCCCGCGGCTTTGTTATTTTTCAACTTCTTTATGGCCATTTCTATTTCTATATCAGTAGGATCGTTAATTAATAGATCAGCAGTGTGGATTTCGCCGAGATTACCTTCAACGGGGGCTTCGCGTACATTTAACAGTTTATCGAAACAATCTTTCCATAAATTCAGTCTCTCTGTCGCATC
>CAKNYM010046231.1:180-20635 GCA_932195095.1 Andricus curvator
ACGAAGCCTTCACGCAGAGATGACTCGATCGAGAATCACTTGCTTTACGTCGACAAAAAATATGTATTTTTTCATATAATTTATTTTCTAAGAGAGGCCTGCCGTCAGAATGATCATAATATTCAATATTCAATTAAGCAAAACGCAATTTTTGTGTTATTCTAAGCGTAGTATTCCAAGAACGAAACGCCTTTTTTACAAAGCCTTCACGCAGAGATGATTCGATCGAGAATCACTTGCTTTACGTCGACAAGAAATATTTATTTTTTTTATATAATTTATTTTCTAAGAGAGGCCTGCTTCAAAATTATCATAATATTTAATATTCAATTAACCAAAATGCAATTTTTGCGTTATTCTAAGCGTATTTTTGCATAAACGAAACAACTTTTTTACAAAGCCTTCACGCAGAGATGATTTGATCGAGAATCACTTACTTTATGTCGATAAAAAATATGTATTTTTTCACATAATTTATTTTCTAAGAGTGGCTCGCCTTGGGAATTGTCACGATATTTAATAAACAAAAAGTCAATTTTATCATGATTCTAACCGTAGTTTTGCATAAACAAAACGCCTGTTTTACGAAGCCTTCACGCAGAGATGACTCGATCGAGAATCACTTGCTTTCTGTCGACAAAAAATAGGTACTTTTTCATATAGTTTATTTTCTAAGAGAGGCCTGCCTTGGGAATTGTCACGATATTTAATATTTAATAAACAAAATGTCAATTTTATCATGATTCTAACCGTTTTTTTACCTGAACGAAACGCCTTTTTTACGAAGCCTGCACGCAGAGATCACTCGATCGAGAATCACTTGCTTTATGTCGACAGAAAATATGTACTTTTGCATATAATTTATTTTCTAAGAGAAGCTCGTCTTGGGAATTATCATAATATTCAATATTCAATTAACCAAGATGCAATTTTTGCGTTATTCTAAGCGTAGTTTTGTATAAACAAAAAACCTTTTTTAAATAGCCATCACGCAGATATGACTCGATCGAGAATCACTTGCTTTATGTCGACCAAAAATATGTCTTTTTCATATAATTTATTTTCTAAGAGGGGCCTGCCTTGGGAATTGTTACGATATTTAATATTTGACAAACAAAAAGTCATTTTATCATGATTCTAATCGTAGTTTTGCATAAACGAAAAGCCATTTTTACGAAGCCTTCACGCAGAGATGACTCGATCGAGAATCACTTGCTTTATGTCGACAGAAAATATGTATTTTTGCATATAATTTATTTTCTAAGAGAAGCTCGTCTTGGGAATTATCATAATATTCAGTATTCAATTAACCAAGATGCAATTTTTGCGTTATTCTAAGCGTAGTTTTGTATAAACAAAAAACCTTTTTTACATAGCCATCACGCAGAGATGACTCGATCGAGAATCACTTGCTTTATGTCAACCAAAAATATGTCTTTTTCATATAATTTATTTTCTAAGAGCGGCTTGCCTTCAGAATTATCATAATATTCAATATTCAATTAACCAAAATGCAATATTTGCGTTATTCTAAGCGAAGTTTTGCTTAAACGATATGACTTTTTACAAAGCCTTCACGCAGAGATGATTCGATCGAGAATCACTTACTTTATGTCGATATAAATTTTGTTTGTTTCATATAATTTATTTCCTAAGAGAAGCCCACCTTGGCAATTGTCAAGATTTTTTAATATTTGATAAACAAAAAGTC
Source organism: Andricus curvator (assembly GCA_932195095.1). NCBI lineage: Eukaryota > Metazoa > Arthropoda > Insecta > Hymenoptera > Cynipidae > Andricus > Andricus curvator. The sequence continues at coordinate 1,892 of CAKNYM010046231.1, forward strand.
AATTTTATCATGATTCTAACCGTAGTTTTGCATAAACGAAACGCCTTTTTTACATACCCTTCACGCAGAGATGACTCGATCTAGAATCACTTGCTTTATGTCGAACAAAAATATGTATTTTTTCATATAATTTATTTTCTAAGAGAAGCTCGCCTTGGGAATTGTCACGATATTTGATATTTGATAAACAAAAAGTCAATTTTATCATGATTCTAACCGTAGTTTTGCATAAACGAAACGCCTTTTTTACAAAGCCTTCACGGAGACATGATTCGATCGAGAATCACTTACTTTATGTCGATAAAAAATATGTATTTTTTCATATAATTTATTTTCTAAGAGAAGTCGGCGTGGGCAATTGTCACGATATTTAATATTTAATCAACAAAAATTTAATTTCTTCATTATTGTAAAGATATTTTTGCATATACGAAACGCCTTTTTTATGAAGCATTCACGCAGAGATGATTTTATTCGAGAACCACGTACTTCATTTTGATAAAAAATATATTGTTTTCAATGTAGATTATTTTCTAGGAGAGGCCCGCTATAAAAATTGATATAATGTTTAATACTCAATGAACAAAAGTGTAATTTTCGCATTATTCTTGGAGCATTTTTGCATAAGCTAAACTTTTCTTCTGCACGGAAAAAATTTGTGCTTGAGGAATTACAGAATTAGTTACGATGTGGCGGAAATGAGAAAAAATCTGTAATAATTACAGACCTACGTTTTTGTAAATTCTACAGAACTTTTTCTAGGAGAATTAAATATAATTCAGGAAGAATTCTTAAACAGGACAGTAGTTTTAGCAACGATAATCATTAAAATTTGAGAAAATAAAGTCCATTAAAAACAAAGTGGAAGACTGGATATTTCACAGAACGCCTTTCTAATCAAAAACACGGCAGAGTTCTGTAATTTCTACTTCACCGCGCCGTCGTTTCCAACACGAAAAAGAAAATTCCGATTTATATAGAGGGGCGGCTTCCACATTTAGCCCATTTTGTATATCAGAAGGAAGGAAAGGACGGACGGAGGACACACGAGAGACACGTTCTTAACTTATTATACGCAGATAGCCTAACCTATATATAATGCACGCAACGCACTTCCCTGACGCAGAATATCGCACGCTTGGAGTATCGGTCTAAATGGTCCTTATATACTAACCAAGAAAATTATTACCGCTAGTGAGAAACGACCAGTGCCGGACCGAAAATTTTGGATTGCACGAGTTATATTTAATTTTCTTACTTAAACTTCGGATATTTTTGTGACGTTTGTCACTGAAATGTTAAATAATAACTAGGGGAGAATTGGGTATAATGGCGGGCTTTGAATTGAATGTCCTATAAATTATAATGTGATTTTGATGTGGTGCATTTTTTAATGTCAAGCTCATATTATCAGCGAACACGTTTTATTACTCAAATACTGGTTCATTTCAACAATATGAAGATTTTAGAGTAAAAAGTATACAATGTAATGATTCTGGTTTTAAAGAAAATACCTTGAAATGAAAAGTCTGAACCTAGAAGAAATAGGTTTCAAATATTCAAAAATTTCTTATACTTGAACACTTTTATAAAAGATTTTACAATTTGAGATTATTACGACTTATTTGTTCAAAGTTCAGATTTTTGCAGAAATTAGGAAAAAGTCAGCACAGTTTTGTAAATAAATCGATTATATTCGACGGTATATAAACCCAAGAAAATTTTATTATTTACACTTTTTTCCCAATATTACTGAAAGAGTGGTCAAAAATATTTCAACCTAGTATTAAATGTTTGATGAAAAAATGTTGTATCTTTTACCCTATTTTAAGAAAAAAAATGCAAATTGTTTCATTATGAAAATTAAATGATTCATTTTTGAATTTGTGAAAAAAATGTTTAATATGAAATATTTGCTTTTCAAATTAAGGATCACACAGAAAAAAACATACAAAAATTATGAGAAAATAAAAAAATGTATGGATAAAGAATCCCCTAATATTCGTTGATTAAAAATAGTATAACAATTATTAAAATAAATATTTTCATGAATAAAAGTAAAGTTTGAAAAAAAACTTCTAATTGAAAATTTGTCAGAACAAATATATACTTTGATCTGCTTTGATGTTCGCAAAATCATGAAGACAATTTTTTGAAAAATTAATTTTTTTGACCGTTTTGAATTTTGAATTTTGACCATAAAACTAACTATTTTTAAAAAGTGGTAGCCGCTGGACCGGGAAATGACCAGGATTTTTTCAAACACGGAAAACGACCGTGAATTTAGCAGATGTATACCATTAAGCCATTTCCCTTTCGGGGTAGGCGTGACACTATCCGATTCGCGTAGTGTTTCTAGGTGGATAGTTTTCTTGTAGTTATAAATAACTACAAGTTTGGGCTCACCACACCCATAATATGCCAACAGCACACAGTATTCTCGAATGGTCACCCATCCAAGTACTAACCGCGCCCAACGCTGCTTAACTTCAGTGATCTGACGAGAACTGGTTTTTTCAGCGTGGCATGGCCGTTAACATGGCAGATAACCAAATGTAAACGTCCGATTGAAACTTTATAAACTATTTTCAATATTAAAATAATTTAAAATGAATAAACTCATTATTGAACACTTTTATTCAATTTCAAATTATACAGGTTCAAATATTGTTTCAGTTTTAAATATTCCATTTTTAACCCATTGCGAATTAAAATTCTTTAATTAAAAAAAATGCATTTTTTAAAATATTTAGCAGTATTTGGCCGTTTATTTAAAATAAGCAGTTATAAATTAAATATTCAAAACTAAACAATTTGAAAACAAATTGTTTCAAATAGAAAGCCTTGAATCGTTAAAATTTTAGAGTGCAATGTTTAACCTTTTCAGGTAAGAATTTTAATTGTTTTGTTTTGTTAAATTTTGAAATTGCCATTGAAATTTTTAAATTTAAATTTATAAATAACAACTGAATAATTATTGATTGCAAACGACTTTACATTTAAAAAAACCTCTAATTTAAAAAGTGTTTGATTTTAAAGGATCAACTGAAAAATGTTTAAGTTTTAACGTTTCTAACCTAAAATTGCTTCAAAATTATATAATTTTCAAAATTTTAAAATGTACTGATTCATTCTTCCATTTAGTGCATGGAAAATGAAAACGTGGATTTATATGTCATTTCATTGAATAATATTGAGAGATTCGATTTTATACGCGTGAAGTATTCAGCGTTTAAATTTAAAAATTTTAAACTTCAATTTCAAAAGTTTAAAATTCGGGATGATAACACGATCGGAAATTTACTAGAAAAAATCAAAAAAATCTTTGACTTCTATTTTGGCTTTAGTGGACAGATTGATTACCTGCCCCTGGTTTTGGTTAGTAAATTTCAAAGATTTCACAGCTTCTGATTGGTTAGCAATAAATCGACCACGTTCAACTCGTCACTCGCTTTTACCATTCAATCATATAATTCCATAATAATAATTTGACGCAGAAAATAAAAATTTGTATCTAAATTTGAGACCACATATTTCTCAGATCTGCTCACGAATTCCCGGTATTTTCCCGCATTTTTCAAGGTGCACAAGATTCCACGAAAATTCCCAGATTTCCCGGGTCGCTAGACACCCTGATATTGTAATGTCAAATTTCACACTTGTTCATTTTGAAATTGTGAATTTAAAAAATTGAATTCTTTTGAAAGCATTAAAAAATTACAGTTTGTAATTTAGATTCGTGAAATTAAATTGTCTTAAATTAAATCATGTTCTACAACAGTGCATTATGCGCCATTTATCATAAAGGTCATCTTAGAGTTCCTCTAGGGAGAGTTGTGTCACCGCTTACTCCGATTCTGATTGGTGCCGCGAAAGCGGAATCGGATGTTTTGAAATTGGCGCGACTTTCAAGTCAAATTTAATGTTCAGACACTGATTGAATAGAAAATAATAGTTTCCCACATGTTACAGTCAAAATGTACCTGCAATCGTGAAAAAATAAGGTGCATTTCCGACTTTTATTACATTATTTATTGAAAATTAAAATCTTACCTCACAAACAGCTGATTTCGAGTGAGGTATCCAATAATCTCGATTAATACTCTCCATTCATAATTGCTTAAGCTTAGGATCGTTTGGGACTTGTCTTAAGTCAAATCCTTGGCCAGAACTATTACGGCAGTAGAGAATGCAACACGACACTATTGTTTTTTCATTGAAAAAGTGTATTTTCATAACAAACACTTCATGAAAATATATGACACATAACCTTTTCTTAAAATTTTGCTTCTTCTCTGTTTCTGTTTTTGGCTTTTAGATTAAAGTTTTGCTGAGTGAGACATCTAGAATACTTTAAATGTTTCGCGATTCACTACGTATTTCTGATTCCGGTTTCGCGTCGGCTAGTGGAGGGGGTAACGTGACACAACTCTCCCTAGAGGAACTCTAGGTCATCTTATATATGAATATAGGCCCAAAATGATCCTTATGAAAAGTGACGTTTAATGCACTGCTGTAGAGCACGCTTCAATTGCTTAATTTTAAACGTAATCATAATAATTCTTGTATTGGATGTTTTAATTTTAAAAGTTTAAATGTGAGACGATCTAGTGATAAAAGTTTTATTCTAAAGCTATTGGGCTTGAAACTTTTTTAAGTCAAGTCTTACTATTTCTAACATTTTTCATTAAAAAAATTTGCAATTTTAAATTGTGACTTTCAAAAGAAAAATATATTAGGATTAAACATTTTTGTTCCCTGCTGCTTTGGTTAATGTTCGCACAATACTAACACACAATGACGCAACTGTACTGTCGTATCGCAACTGTTTTTGCGACACACACATGTGCAGTGCGCCGCCACGTCCGTGTATTTCAAAACACAGTAGAGTTCTGTAATTTTGGGCGACCGAGAACCGTGATTCTCACAGCGGAAATGTAGATTCTCTTCAACTTATTCGTAATAATCATTTCGAACCTTCACGGCACCTACTTTTAATACTTATTATCAGTTCTGTAATTATGACTGAACATTTCGGATGATTTACAGAAAAGTTATTGTTAATTCACTGCATTTTTTTCATATCCGCCACATCGTAACTAGTTCAGTAATTCTTCAAGTAAAAATTTTTTCCGTGTGCGAAGCTTGTCATAATTGATCGAGACTACAACATTGTAAAATTAGTTTTTCACCATTTTTGAAATTTTTTCACTATAATGAGCTTAGAATCGTGCAATACATTTATAAATGTAGCGATGTTATAATATAATGTTATAATTTTGCAAACGTACGATCATGAGAAGAAGTTTCATCTCGCTAAAGGTCTACAGTAATGTCCCGACCTTACCTACATTACAGTTTTTGCAAAGATAATTAATACTTGCCGCATGGCGCGGTTCTCATTATTTGAGCATACAAAAGTTTCGGAATTAGATAATCTAATATTTTGTTTATAAAAAAACTTTTTTTTCTAATAATTAGAATTTTTAAGAGAAGCCCGCCATAGATTACGGTTACCTTTTTACAATGCAACAAAAATTATTTCAATTCATGCATTATTTTGCGAGTTTTTTTGCACAAATTGATCGGAGAAAGTTACCGTTTCACCTTAAGAAGCAGGTGAATCCTCACCTCATTATTAAGAAGGCTGTAGAAATTTTCAGGGTTTAATTCCTCGTCATTTTCAATACACTCTTATCTGAATCTTCAAAATTCTAATAAGTGACAATTTTTGTCAAAAATTTATAACAAAAAAAAAGTTTTGATCACTTTTAATAGTAAGTCTCAATCTTTGAATATCATAGTATGCAATTAAGATATCATTCTCAATCAACTAATCAACGATCCCTTTTGAATGAATACAATTCGGCTTTCGCGCGCAAAAAAAAAGTATCTATAGTCGAATATCGCGAAATAATGAGAATCAAAGAGAACGACCATTCACGTGAATGCGTCCGAATTTGATTTAAATTTAACCTTTCTGCATCCACTCGATCATAGGCTTAATATGTAGGTTTAGGTTACTTCTCTCTTCTTTAATAGCTAACGCAATCATGCTTTTACTTATGATTTATAGTGAAGACTGAAATGAGAGTAAATGGATGTGTACTAGATTTATTTAGTGTATTGATTGCGTTACACAGTTTACTCATAATGGAACTATGTGACTTCTTTTAGTCTGCCTTCCTATATCTATACACATAACTGCAACTTTTTCTTGATTTTTTAACTTAGTGCTTCGCTTTAATTTGTTTTGCTTCATTGCTCATCTAAATGTTTGCGATCCTACTGAAGCTTATTAACTAGGGTAAGTGTGGGTATTGCTGCGGAAAAAAAATCAAGACGTCTTTTGAAGATAAAAAACAAATGTTTGAATGAGAAATTCGTTACGCATTAATTCGTGAAGCAATATTTGGTATTTAATTAATAGAATTAAGTCGTTAAACCCTGAAAAGAAATCAGATTTACGTGAAAAATGCGAATCTGAAAACAATGTTTTTATTTTAAGTTAAGTTACAAATACAGTAAACTTCCGTTTATTTTAAAGAGCGCTTATTTTAAAGTTCACTTAGTTTAACCCCTCTGCACGCACTTATTTTAAGTTGCGCAGTCTCCTCACCTCCCACCACGGTCCCTGTACGGTCACGCCCGCGGCAGTGGCTGACCAATGAAAAAAATCTGCCCGAAGAGCGGGAAGCCTCGAATTGAGTATTTTTTCACGACGTGATGGGAATACGTCTCACGAAGTTTTCGAGAAAATATGCTAAACGTAAAAGTAAATCTGATCGATTCAATCCGAACCGGGTACTATCACCTTAAATTTCGGATAGTTTGTGTTTAGAATAAAAACTCGTATGCAGTTGTAGTCCCATGTGATAACCTTCCTGACGGCTTACATTTCCACCTATCCTAGCATTCTATACTTGAAAACTATGAATATTCAGACATTTGTAATTTACTTTCACGTTTAGAATATTTTCTCCAAAAACGCGTGTGCAGTGGCAGTCCCACATATGCTAACCTTCCTGACGGCTGCCATTTCCACATCTAGCCTAACATGGCCGCGAAGCCATGCTGGCAAACTCACTATATCGCGAAATATTTGAGTCGTTTTTTGATCTATTATATTGAGTTTTAGTTGGCAAATTTTCGTACGTCAACAAAAACACTTGAAAGGCACTTGAAAAACACTGACATGCTAACCGACCACTACTTTTTCAACTGCGCAAATCGGGACCGTCCAAACCGTTTCTAATTAAAATACATAATATTGCGCAATATATTGGAGTGGTTATTCGCGCACTCGGCCTTTCCAAGGAAAGAGTCGCAACCGTCTCTCGCCCCTTGAGCTGAGAAACTGCGTGGGCAGCAGTTCTAGGAATTATTGGGTGTATTTGTCTGTATTAATATTGATATTATTTATTGATTTCAAATCGACCGCGGTTTTTGGCACATGCGCAGTTGAAAAAGTTGCTTAGCGTAAGCGCAGCGATACAAGGCCAATGAACGTCGTTGATAAAAATAAACTGACGAATCACGGTAGGGGTGGGGGCCCCTCCAGCCTTAAAATAATTGGTCGGGTACGTTTCAAGGACCTTAAAATAAAAGGAAGTTTACTGTAATTAAAGAAATTTAATCCTTGTAATTCATGTAAATTATAAACGATAGGCATGACTTAGATATATTAATAAATTTATATAAATTCATAACGAGAAACCCAGCTTTGCAGCAATGACATATCCAGCTGACTAGATCGTTTTCCTCTTCGGTACTTTTAGTACTGTTGCAGGCCCAGGCTTCTTGTCTGCATATTCATTGCATTTTTTTTCTCTTATAGTTGACTCAGGAACTTTGTATTTCCTAGACACTTCAGCAACCGATTGTCCTCTCTTAACCCCGTCTAATGCGAGCAACACATCTTCTTTTGAATACTGAAATCTTACAATCTTCTTTTTCCCGGTTGCAAGCACTTTTTTGGCATAGATTTATTTCTTTCAAGTTTCACTATTTTTCATCAGATAATTTCAAAATAATTTGTCATAAAAGACACACTGCGACACTGACAGGCATTATCACTGGCGTCTAAGTAATGTTAGTTTTTGAGGTTATGATATAGCGCCTGGAAAACCGCAGTAATACATTTAAAAAGTCAAATCGTGTACCAAATACTGCTTTGGTAAAATATATATAGAAATACGTATTTCTGGTCATTTAGCATGCATTTTGAGAAAAATTATACATTTTATTTATTAAAAAATGTATTACAATAAATATTAAGTTCTCCGAAACTAAATTATAATTAGTTTCTCAGAACGTATTCATGACTTGCCTGCAAATCGTAGCAGTAAAACTGGCAGTATCGAAAGCATGCGAAATTTAAATTGCAATGAATTAGTTAAAAACATAGTTACTGGATTTTATTCATTGATGATAATTATAAACAAATCACATAATAATTTTCTAAATTCTTGCAAAGCATTATATACATTCAGAACATTCTAAATCATTATTTACATTTGAAACCACAGTAAATAGAGCATCCGCAGCAATTCCCACACTTACCCAACTACATGAACGACAGGCCTTTTAATAGCTAATTGCTTTTTAAGCTGCTACCTTGTACTCAATTAAATATTCCTTAACTTAACTAACATTTAAATAATAGTGTCAGTTGCGGTCATGCATAATTTTTAGCCATATGTGTGTACTCGTCATATTCCTAGGACTTGTGTTTATGCATCTCGCTTGCTAATTCTTATCATCTCTCGACGCCGAAAGTATCGTCTTAACTACGATATATCTCTAAGAAGGAGGTGTGATGTCCCAGGATGTATTGAGCTCCCACATTATTCTTTTATAAATAAATAAATAAATATATAAATATATATATATATATATATATATATATACATATACATTTTTCGATTCCTTTGGAATAGAACTCAAGGGCCTATGACAAAGCCACCGAACGCGTACTCGCGTTGCGGATAGAGGGTCCCTGTACCAAGGGTTGCTGCTGAATATGCTTACAATGATTAATAAGCAGTCGCGGACAATTGTCCAGGGATGCTCCTGAAGGAATAACCCCTAAGCGAAGGCGTTACAACCGTGCCGAAAGCTGAATGGCACCTGGGTAAGGTGTTTTAAACGGCGACTCTGGGATACCGGGCGACCTTTCAGAGTACCAGCCTTATCCTTGCACGCGGGGCTCTACAAGGATGGACGAACCCTTTCCCTAGCTGCTCGTGGGAACAACAATGAAACCACCAAAACACTAAAATGTTGTAGATGCGGTTCAAAACGATTGAAAGCGCAGAGCACCCGACAATGGGTCGGCAAACAATGTCAATCATCCTACAGTTCGGGGTGCTGAAAATAATTTAGATGGAAACACGACGACGAATCGGCAAAACGCCCACATTGAGTGGACGGATCAACTCAGGGATGTCGTGCTAGATTGCTACGATGCCAGCGTTATCCCTGTTCGCGGAGGCTTTATGGCGCGTATGCACACTCTGTGGTGCCAGAAACAGCCAGAGCTTCAGCACGCTTTGCACCAGTGTTTGGGAAATCAAGCCGAAAACCTCCGGAAAAATGGATATATACGCGGAGCGCTTCCCCAACCGCTGCTTGATCAAGCTGCAGACGAAGATGAGGAAGCAACATTAAGACCAACCGCAGAAAGCAGGCACCTTCTGAGAGATGATCGCAATTTCAGTACAAGGAGGAACATTAACATGTAAGTCCCTCCTAAGCCCAAAGATCTGGCTGGAATGGATGCCTCCCTTCGTAGAGATATCTCGCAAGAGTCCGACCTCTGGACCATATATTGCTCAGTTTATGGTGCTGCGAGAGCTTTGGCTGATTCAAATCGAAGGCTAAAACCGACAATGGATCAAAAGACCAAAAGACGCTTGAATCAACTGAACAAGAAGATTGGATGGGCAAGACAGAATGCGTCCCGTGTTCAATGTGTGATTGACTACATCACATCTGGTAGACCGTTCACGGAAAGGGTTCGAAAGTTCGCCAAAGAACTAAGGATCCTGAATCACACACTAAACAAGTCAAAGCTGCTGACAATCAAGCAGCATATTTTTGACAAAATACAACTGTAATCTGACGCAAGAAGGAGAATACAGAAGAAGAAGAGATGGATCGGGGAGAATCAACAGTTTCTCGCTGACCTATCGCGCCTCTTCAGCGATCTCCCTGTTTCTGTAAAAAATCCACCCAAGCCCAAGGAGGGAGAAACTTTTTGGAGAGAGGTGTACAAGATCCCGAAAACACTAGAGTTGATAGAAGATACTGACAATATCATCCGCTTCAAGGAGTTTTGCGACAACCTCATAAAATCTGAGGAGGAATGTCCACCAAACACTGCAGAAGAGGTGAAAAAAGCACTTAGAGGCACAAAGAACTTTTCCGCTGCTGGAGCAGATTATATCAAGAACTTTTGGTGGAAGAAGTTTACTTTTACACACCAACATTTGGCCCGCATATACACCTCATATTTAAAGTCGGAGACGCTCATTCCGCAGTGACTGGTGTTAGGACGCACTATACTCCTGACAAAAAAAGGCAAATTGTCCAACCCAGAGAATGACAGGCCAATAACTTGTTTGGACAGACTGTATAAGATCTTTACAGCTGTCCTAAACAACAGGATTGTTCGACGAATTGATCCTGTATGGCGAGAGATGTACGAACAACGTGGCTCGAAAAAAGGTGTATCAGGCTGTCGAGAGAACCTGCTAATTGACAGGTGTGTCTGTAAAGACGCTGCAGCCCATCAGCGCGTCCTGTCAATGGCCTGGATTGACTACCGGAAAGCTTTCGACTCAACCTCTCATAGACTTATCATCTGTCTGTTGGAAAGCTTGAAGGTACATCCACACATAGTGAGATGCATAGAGAGATTGATGCCTCTTTGGAAAACTAGATTTATTATCTCATCTAGAAATTATCGTGTGACAACGAACAACGCCACCTTCCAGAGGTGTGTCTTTCAAGGTGATACTATGAGCCCTTTTAATTTTTGCATCACACTTCTGCCTCTATCTCTCGCACTACGAAATTCTCCTAGATACCTCTGTGGCGACACTAATCAAATCGAGAATAAGGTCACACATGTATTCTATATGGATGACCTAAAGATCTATGCCTCTGGTAAGAGCAAACTTCAAACTGCTATAAATATCGTCAAGAACTACACAGGAGAGATTGGGATGGACTTTGGTTTGGACAAGTGTGCCAAAATTAATCTGAAGAAAGGAAAGATTACTGGCGTTCCCGAGGACCCTGAGCTAGTGAATATAAGTGTTATTAGACATCTTAATACTGGAGAGACTTATACATACCTGGGCGTGCCTCAAAGCCGCATTCAGGACGTAACATCAGTGAAGGAGTCTCTCCGAAGCAGATACAAGCATCTTCTTCGACAGATTTGGTTTTCCAATCTGTCGGCGTTGAACAAGGCATCTGCGACTAACATGCTTGCCGTCCCGGTTCTACTCTACTCGTTTAGGGTGGTTCAATAGACGAAGAACGAGCTTAAGGCCCTTAAAGTCACCACACGTAAGATCATGCATATGCATAAAAGCTTGCATATCAATTCGTCAGTTCCTCGATTATACATTTCACGCCGTCAAGGCGGACTTCTGAATCTCCAGTGTCTTCAAAACCGAATTGTTCTAAGTACAGTTTACACCGTTGCGAATGGCAGAGATCCTCTCCTAAAGATGATCAGGAACCACGAGATGATTGGCGAAGTAGCGTTCCTTTACAAAGCCGCGGAGCAAGCGGCCGAGACCCTTGGCCTGAATTTTAACATCAGAAGTGAGGAAAGTGCATCACTCCATCTAGATGCTTCACTTCTAAAAGCCAAAGTAAAGAGAGCAGAGGTTGGAAAATTTCATCAACAGCTACTCGACAAGAAAATGCATGGAAACTTTCACAGAAATGTAGAAAAACAGTCCTTGTCGAAGGAGCAAACTTTTGCTTTCCTCGAATCATCAGGGCTTAATTCAGGTACAAAGGGTTTTATTTTCGCATGCCAGGACGGTGTCATTTCCACCTTAGCATACGACTATACCTAAATACCAAGACGTCCGAATACAACATCACTGCTAAGGAGAAAGAAAAAGAGGAGCTGTATCAAGACCTTAAAAGAGAGCTGCAACGAATGTACCCAAAATATTCGGTACAAGTAATTGTCCTTTTGATAGGTGCTCTCGGAGGTGCGGAACTATCGCTGGTTCGTAACCTTAAAGCCATACCCGCGTGCCAAAAATATGCCAAGGCACTTGCGAGATGGATGCAGAAAGTTGTCATCCTTGGGTCGCTTCGTGTCCTCAAGAGACACGAGGGTTTCGCCGGCCTGACGTTGTGATTTCGTCGTTCCCTGTGACCAGCCATCTCACGGTTGTGAGACGTGGTCATAGGTGTGATTTACCGCGGTTCTACTGGGGGCTATTGACATTTTTTTTTAGATGGCAGTTGCTTTCAGTGGGACCCTGCGGTGGTTGTTCAAATCTTTTTATATATTGTATATATATATATATATATATATATATATAATATTATATTATCCATGTTCCTTCACATCATCAAATTAATGACATTAAAATTTTTCCGATAAAGAAGAAACCGTGCTAGTTTCTTTACAGGATCCCCTAAGTGTTCATTCGTGGCCACTTATGACGTGTAAACGTTCCGGTAACTGTTCCATCGTCCCCTGCGTGTTCCTATACAAGTTCATGTCTCAATTTTTTATGCTGGTCCTGTAACGTTACTTGTGCGAGATCTGATCATAGTTCTGGCAAAAAACACGTTCAGAAACAGTTACGTGGGATCCCGTACAGGGTTTTCCAGCAGCGTGATGGATCCGAATTGATCTGGACTAATTATTATATAATCGACGGGGACTTGCAGACACTTGGAAGCACTGAGTCTAAAGTCTATTTTGCACAATTTTGAAATTATATTCCGTGTATAAAGAAAGATTTTCTCTGACCTTCATTTAGCACAATTTTTGAAGACCAAGATAATATTACGTGTATTAACAAATAATGGCTTTGACCTTCATTTTTGAAATTCAAATACTTATTTTCAAAAAATGCTTATCATCAATAGAAGGAGCATGAAGAACCCTATTTTGTAATGAGAAAAAGATTTTTTTATTGAAATTAAAAAATAGTGGCCAAAAACTGAAAGTAAAAAAATGTTTAGTTTTAGTCATATTCAAAAAATTATAATTTGATGAGAAATTATAGTTTCATATCCACAAATTCTCAAATTTAAAATGTAAATCAAAAAGGGGCGTCAGAAAACATTAAAATTTTATTTTAAAAAACTTAAGGTCTTCTGCAAAGGCAATGTTTATGCACTTCAATGGAGTGGCTCACTAAGAAATATTTTTTTATAATATAGGTTTAGCCTCTAAATTTACATGTTTTAACAAAATAATGAACACCTATTTTTTTAATATAACATTTCTTTGAACTTCCATAAGACTTAAAAGTTGTGTGATATGCAAAACTGAAAATAGAAAAAGAAAAGAAACAATATTTTGGTATATTAATAATTTTTTCTTATGAAAAAATGTGATCGGATCAAAGGTTTTAAAGATTAAAAACTGACAGATTATGAGTACTAAGATTACTTCAATAGTGTTTATAAGAACGGTTGAATATAAAAAGGAAAGCAATACAAATGTCAGCCGAAAACAAACTTTTATCCCCTACAATGTAGTTCCTGAAGCTCATGCTTTTAACGAAATACTGGGAAAGTGCGTTTTTCTTCACAATGGAGTAAACTAAATCGTAATTAAATGGGAGCAAGAGACAGATATTTTTTCTCAATTCATTCTGCAGATGAATCTTATAATTTCCAATGAGGGAGAATTCCTTTGATTTGTATCTGGAAGTATCGGCCGAGAAGAAGAGTTGTTCAGGTAGTTTTGGATTGTAGAGTCGGTGTGACGACTCATGTCTAAGAGGAAGAAAGCTGCAACCCTGAGCGGGTCACTCATAACCTCCAAAGGCTCCATACGAGGCGAAAGGGTAGAAGGATCGATAGGTGGACCTGATATTCTGGAGCGACTGCGAGTAGGGTGTTGATAGGGAGTGTGTCGGGGAACCACGACCGCCCAGGGTTTCGGCAACCCATTTCATTTAGGGCTGTTTCAGCCTCCAGGAAACCACAGTTATCCCAAAAACAAAACTTTATAACTTCAAAGTCATAGAGATAGATGCCACAGATCCGAGAACAGGACATGTGACCACTCCCACAATTGGCACAGCGTACGGGAGCGAGCTTATTGGGGCATTCCTCAGTCGAGTGAGATTCTGCACAAAATTCGCAAATCGGCCTAGATGCTCTGCTTTGGTCCGAACCATAGCGAAAACGCTGACAGGTAAAGCATCGATTAGGTGGAAGAATGACAGGGGTGACGTTGTAGCCGAAACTAGTAGGAGAAATAATACATTGTATCCAGGAATAAGCGAATACAAATTCAACACTTTCATCCAATGCATTATCCATCTTAGTTTGGCGTCTGGTGGACAGGATAGTGCCCCTGACATCTTCCGTAGTCCTATTAGTATGTCGACAGCAGAGTACCTCAGCGGGACACCATTTATGAACGCCTTTTTGATAATCAGAGAAGGGGAAATAGAGAGTGTACCCTTGCGCCTTCAGCTCTACGAACACGACTAAGCTATTCGCATCCGCCCTATTCTCACAAAAGATTTTAACCCGATTTTGTTCGATTCTAAAGATTTATTTCGGTCCTGAAATAACCTACCTAATTCTATCAGCAAGAGCGAGAGGATCATACTTCTCCACATCCCTACCCCGAGTGTCGCACTCCAGGAAAACCAAGAAGGGGGGGACGGCGTTTTCCGTATATTGGGTGACCGTGGTTTCCGGATTTGTCCACCTAATATGCTCCTCGGCGTAGGACGAAAGATTTTCCTCACCCACTGGCCTCTAGGTACCCCGACTCTCATCCCTAATATTGGTGGAATGGAAAGGATCAACCTGCTCTCAGCCCCTTCAAGAGAAGAGTGTTCAGGTGAAACCGGATCACTGCTCGCGTCCGGATTCGATTTCCCGACAACCTCCATAAGTTTGTTAGGTAGATCGAGGCGGTTTTCCTTATAAGAAGCAGCCGGTAGTGGGGAAGTTCCGGGTCTTTTATAGGCACCCGGACGCGAAGTGGTTCCTTGTTGTCTCCCCGATTTCCCACGCGCTACCGGAAAAGACGCCACTTTCAGGGCCGATCCATGATAAGATCCAGGTCTTCCTTCGCGCATAACTCGACGCGGAGAGGTCGAGCCCAAAAAACTTGGTTTTCCGCCCAACCTGGGCGGATTCATTCTAGCGCGTGGCGACAACCTACAAAAAGGGCTCAATTAGGATGGGTCATAAAAATAACATTTAGAAATACCCCGCCCCTAAAACTAAATTATAGACTAATTTTTGTGGAGACCTTGCCTATCCCCCTCAAACAGTGAGCAACAACACGAATAGGCAGTTCGTATTAGCTATTGAAAATAATGTTTGACATGTCAAACCATTTTTGGAATTCGTGAGAGAGATACGGTTATGTTCATATCATAATTCACCAAAAGTAAAAAAGAAATTTGCTAGGAATCATTAACGCAGTGGACAATTAATAGCAGGGAGCGATGAGAAAAAATAAAAGGAAGCAGAAAAATAAGCTATTCAAATGTTTTTTGTTTTGCCGACCCCTCATAATGTCTGCCGTTATGCACGAGTATGTTCTGCCTTGGAGAGGACGATTAGACAAACACTGCCGTAAATTGCCGAATGCAACAGTATCACTGCAATTTAAATAAATAATTAACTTCTTCTTAGAATAATAAACAAGGTCTTGGAAGAGGAAAAGTGTACAAGTGATAAAAGGATGCCACTGTGAACTCGTTGATAATAATCGATAATAATTTTGCAATTTTCCTTATAATTATTTATTGAATTATTTAAAAATCTTGTCTGGACAAGATAATAAGGTATAAACTGTTTTAAGTAAAAATAATGATTTTTATTTGAAATCGAGAAATTTTTTTTCCCCCAGAGATCTGATTTTTGGCACAACTACCTTAAACGGCTCTACTCGCATAAAATATGAGCCTTTTTAATTGTTAAAAACTACTACAACTCCAATTTGCAATGTTACAGTTTAAAACCCTGGTAATATAAAATTGTTTCTATACAGTCGAACTTCGATGTTAACCACCTTGATTGGAGCCTTCCGAGAATTGACGCTGCGCTCCGGTTTCGGGTAAGAGGAGCCGCAGTGGGGCTCTGATGCTTGAAGCCGATTGGACCGATCGGGAAATTTCGTGCGATCGAATTTGAAGCGAGGGCTTGGAAACCTCTTTTTCTGTCGTAATTGGGTTGACAGAGATACTGCAGTGCTCCCAATTTTGGTACCTTTTTGTACTGCGCATGCGTCACAACAAAAATTAATTGTAAAGTGCATGAAGATATTAAAAATTATTTTCTATTCATATTTTCCATCAAAAAAGGTATTCCTTCCTTTAGGTTTGTAATCGATTATTTTACGGTCCAGAGTATCTGAACCGTGAATGCAAGTGAAAGCTCTCATTTTAAACGAGATTTTCAACTGTCCGCAATCGTTTTAAGTACTTAAGCAGGAAAGACATGTATTTTAACGTGTGACAGCAAAATTTCTCCGTCATTTCCGTTTAATATTTAGTTTACCCTTGTCACCGTATTAGAAAAAAAATTTCATAATACTTTTACTACACAGGAAAATCTATCAGAAATGGTTCATACGCCCCTGACTGTTTACGGTCGGAGTACCTTAATCGGAGCCGAACGTCAGATCCAAAACCGAGCTCTAATTGAAGTTTGACTGTATTTGCAAATGTAGCATTTTCAGTCCATGTGTCCGGTCGAAATACCTATCGACTTTTTTAACAAAGCAAACTCACGTTTACACAAAGTGAGATATCGAGTCGAAAGTTGGGGAAATTAAATAAAAGGTACCTGGTTTACCTAGTCATAATTGTTTATGATAATAAAATAAAAATGTGTAAAGAGTAATTTTTTCTTTATACATAAAAACATGCTAGACCAGACAAAATCTTTGAGTACCTTCTATTTCCTTCTCAAAACTTCAAACTCAATATCTCGTTGTATGTGGACAAAGTTTGTAAAAAAAAGAGCCGGTTATATAGATATTTGCTTATTTGTCACAAATTTTTCTTGTAAAACATTGTTACTAAGTTCAAAGTCTGCTGCATAGATTGATTTTAATTTTAATTAATTTTTACACTGAATCTCTCTGAGTGCACTGTCTCGATATCTAAAAATCATAAATCTTTGCGAATAAGGGTCGATGATTTAAAAGTGTCTCCAAAGGTTTGCAGATTCTTATATTTTCAATGAGAAATTTAAATTTCTCCTTCAAGATATTCAAATCATAATCTTCTCTCCAGTCATAGCAAACCTTTGTGAGATTTCTGAGCGTGTGATGTGTCTGAGTGCGCCATTCTGAAGGCATTTTAGATTCTGGGAATGCAAGTAATATTATTTTTCTATAAAGCGAGAATAGGGTGTCCAATCCTTACCTTATTTATACGATTCTACGTAATGCGTTATTTCCATATTTTTATTGTACATTACAACACAACAACCCAGATAGCAAAATGCGCGCACACTGTGACGCATTATAAAGCCGGTGAAAAAGAAATTAACTTTAAATTATTCAAACTAAAAATAGGCTATATATATTTGTTTTTATGTTTCTTATCGTTTCTCAGAGTTTCAGCGAACAATATTTATTATTGTGGGGTCAAACGCGTTAATATCGCAAGTACAACATGTATTCAACGCTACTTACCTTAAAACGCACGCATTCAC
The DNA here is from genome assembly GCA_932195095.1 of Andricus curvator. Classification (NCBI taxonomy): domain Eukaryota; kingdom Metazoa; phylum Arthropoda; class Insecta; order Hymenoptera; family Cynipidae; genus Andricus; species Andricus curvator. The sequence goes on from CAKNYM010046231.1 coordinate 19,805, forward strand.
ATAACTATAATATTTAATATCACAAATTTGAGGATAAGATACTTGCGATATTAACAAGCTTGTGTCCACAATAATAAATATTTTTCGTTGAAACTTTGGGAGACAATGAGATACGTGAAAACGGAAATCAATAGCCTTTTTCTGGTTTGAATAAATTAAGAAATTAAAGAGCCGGTAAAACAGAAATTGACTTTTAATATTTACACCAGAAATAGGTTCTTTATATCCGTTTTCATGTTTCTTACCGTTTCCCTAAGTTTCAGCAAACAGTAATTATTATTGTGGACACAAAAATGCTAATATTGTAAGTATAACATGACGCTGAATTAAATATCCTTTTTCAACCACTTTCATAAATTAGGTCCACATACTGCTGCACGGTACCTAAAGGATTCGAAGTTTTAATATCATTCATCTAGTCGCATTAGATCGTAACTCATAAATTGTTTATCGCCTTTGCAAAGTTTCTTTTTTCTCGCTTGATAAACAAAACTAGCACCAAGAACGTCAGTTTGCGAATCCTTGCCTGTTTTCACCTTGATTTCCATTTCAATGTGTTCCGTTGAGTCATTTTCCAGGTGGCTGTTTGTATTAAGAGTGTGAGTTATCTCGACCTAAAAAAAATTCATGCTATTTCGTACATTCATTGTATCATTTTTTTAAAATGTTTTTGCTATATCTTCTTACCCTTTTTGCCCGTCTTTCGTGCCGTTTAAGAGCAAATGGTATTTTCAAAGCTGTGCCCATGCCATAACCTAAATTTTGGCAAGGAAACCAGTCCGGATCGTTTATTATTATAGATTAGCAGTTCGAACTCGAAAGTTCATTGCC
>CAKNYM010046231.1:25635-36967 GCA_932195095.1 Andricus curvator
CCGCGACTGCTTATTCTTGTATTCGCAGTTAACCTTGGGGGCTGTTCCGCCTTACGGGCCGTTCCTCTATCCGCTTGGGGGCTGTTCAGCCTTACGGGCCGTTCCTCTATCCGCAACCTGAAAAATCAGCTGGATGACCTAGTAAATGATCAAGAAAAAAACTTGTCAAAAAGAATTGATTCATTGTAAACCACTAATATATTGCCATACATGTGTTAAACAAAAGTTGAAGCGAATTGTAACGGGAAGGCTGTTGGACTCAAGCTATAACCTCAAAATCTGATAACCTCACTTTACTGAATGAATACTAAAATTAAATCATTTTCAAACACTAAGCAGTACTCCTTTTTCAAATTAAAGTATGTATGCATAAAAAAAATTTAATTTAATAATTTTTTCGTCAAATCAAAGTTTCAAACGTTTCAAATGGTAACTTCAACTAGCCTGAACATTCGAAACTTTTATATTACGCAGAAAATATCAAAGTAAACACTTTTTCCCTCTGTATTCACACCTTGCTTTAAAACCAGAGTACTGCTAAGTATTTAAAAACTGTTTAATGCTAGTAATTTTTGAGTCAAATGAGGCAATTGAATTCGGAGGGTAGAACTTAACTACTACAGCCTTGTGTAAAATTTATCTAATTTATCTTACCTGATATAAAATGGTTTGAGCAAATTGTTGCATTTCTTATCTGGGACTCACTCAGAGCACCACGTTTAATGGCACTTATCTATTGTTCACGTATTTTTTTCGAAAATTCTTTTTTTTCCCCTGAAAAGTGTACGTTCCACTAGGTCTGGCAACCTGTTTGTTCCTTTTATAATAGTTGGAATTTTATAAAATGATATTCCACGGTCCCTTCCTTTCTTCTTCGCACAACCCCAGGGGCGTAGCGAGCGTACTGAGTTTTGGAGGGTGAGTATTGTCATAAATGCCGACTCAATAAGTGGAATTTTCCGACTGTGAAAATTGATTGTCTGTACTAGCCGACTTTATAGTCGAATTACCCGAAAATCCCGAAAATTCCGACTCGGCACACCAATTGGGGGGGGGGGTCACTCCCCCTTGCTACGCCCCTGCAAAACCCACAATAAAACGCGAGTTACACCATTTTGTTAATAAAAGAATTAATTGATCTTTGAAAACTACATTACATGCGATTCAATGTATAAAACACGAGTGCTATCTCCGAGCCATTTGGCCATTTTTAAATTTTATGGCCCACTGGAAATACTCTATTACCGTTCCACCGACGGCGGCTGCAGCGTATATTATTCAACGACTGCGCGCGGATATGAAATACATTTTTCTTATTTTCACTTGAAAATAGTACAAAATAAATGGAATTCCATTGAAAATTATAGATGCATTTTTTAAATTTCTCAACAGATTTTCTAAAAATTGATTTCAAATTAGATCTTAAACATCAATATAATATTAAACATGAAATTCAAACAATTTCATTTTTTCAAATTGGAATTAATTACAAATTAAAATTATAAAAGTTTGAAATTACAATTTAAAAATAAATAAAATGCATTGCATATTAAAATTCTACAATCATGCCTTTCATAATTCTGACTAATTTCCTCATGCATTCTTACGATAAAACAGAGAATGTTCTAATTTTGGTAAATAAACAATTTTGACGATAATAATTTAATTCAATTTCCAATTATAATAATATATATATATATATATATTTTCTTTAATGTAATGTTGTCATAATCTTTTGCATCATTATTAATGCAAAAATGTTAAATAATAATAAACAATTAATTTTAATTAATTCAGTCAAAGTTTCAATTTCATAAATTAATCAAAATCAATTATTATTCTCTATTGTTATTCATTATGAACTAAAGTTAAAGTTCATTGATAAATAAATAATAAAACATTATGGAACATTTTACGAGACATAAAAATCATATACATTGTTATTATATATGATATATATCCCTGTGATCACCCATCTCACGGTTGTGAGACGTGGCCATAGGTGTGATATACCGCGGTTCTACTGGGGACTATTGCCATTTTTTTTTTAGATGGCAGTTGCTCTCAGTGGGACCCTGCGGTGGTTGTTTAACTCCTTTTTTAAATTATATATATATATACATACAGGGTGTCCCAGTACTCAAACAACATTTTTGTATTTTTGAATTGTAACAAGAAAATGGCGTCGAAAATAATTATAAAATTTTTTTTATAAAGTTAATAATTACCGAGTAATTAACAATTAAAGATTAACCAATCAGAAGCATGCGTTAGAAGGTCGACAGTCCATGTGCCATCGAAAAGAGTGTGTGCATAAACAAGTTCAGTTCGTATAATTTCTCCTCCGTTCGCTTTTCCAGTAGGTTGTGACTCTCTGCTGTAACTTAACACGTCAACGAGATACAACAATTGCAAACAATATTTTCCACAATCAACCAAATTAGACAACATTCTCATGAATTCTGTAAATTCCCTTGAATTTTGTAGAATTTTCGAGAACTCAGTGGAATTCTGAAGAATTCTCTTGAATTCAGCAGAATTTTCTTATTATCAGCGAAATTCTCTCTAACTCTGTAGGATTCTTTTGATTTCAGCAGAATTCTTTTGAATTCAGTGGAATTCTCTTGAATTTTGTATCATTCTCATGAATTCAGTATAATTCTCTTGAATTATGTAAAATTCTTTTGAATTCAGTAGCACTCTTTTAAGTTCGGCTGAACTCTCTTCAATTCAGCAGAATTCTCTAACGTTCGGCAGAATTCTCTTGAGATTAACAGCATTCTCTTGAATAATGTAGAATTCTCCTGAATTCAGTAGAATTTCCTTGAATTTATCATAATTCTCTGGAATTCTGTAAAAATATCTTGTAAATTCAGTAGAATTCTCTTGAATTATGTAGAATTCTCTTAAATTGTGTATAATTCTTTTAAATTCAGGAGAATTCTCTTGAAATATGTAAAATTCTCTTAAACTTGGTTTAATTCTCTTAAATTCAGTAGATTTTTCCTAGGTTTAGCAGAATTCTCATGAATTTAGTCAAATTATCCTGTTTTCTTTCGAATTTAGCAGAATATTCTTGAAATCAGCAAAATTCTTTCGAATTCAAAAGAATTCTCTAGAGTTAGGCAGAATTCCCTTGAATTAATCATAATTCTGTGGAATTCTGTATAAATATCTCGTGAATACCGTAGAATTCTCTTTATTTATGCATTCTCTTAAAATCTGTATAATTCTCTTGAAGTCTGTGGAATTGTGCATCTCTTTCTTCATTTTCGACCTTTGATTGATGTATAAAACAGTCTCCGGATGGAAAGGTCAGTAACGTTTCGGACTCAATGTGGTCCCTTTTCAAGCCTATTGAAGCCTGTTGAAAACATTATTTATTATAGTGGATTTTTTACATAAAATTATAAACAAAACAAAAATCAAATCTTTGCCGATAAAAAATGACAAAAATGTGATGAGAATTTTTGTTTGTTCATAAGTTTGATTGGAAAAAATAAATCGTCAAATCTCAGATAATCAAATCTGTTATAATTCTCTAAATGTGGTGGAATAATACAACTTTTTCGGCATCTGATCAAAAAAGTTTTTTGATTTCTTAAAATAGCTAATCTAGATGAAAAACGAGAAAATTTATGTAGAAATGTTAATAGTTGCAATCCAAAGTGGAATCTGATCCAATGGTAGAAACTCCCATCTATCTTGAGAGAAAATCCGTTTTGATTAGAGTGCATCTCTTTCTTCAGTTTCGACCTTTGATTGATGTATAAAACAGTCTCCGGATGGAAAGGTCAGTAACTGACCTTTCCATCCGGAGACTAATTTTATACATCTGTAGAATTGTCTTCAATTCAGTAGAATTCTCTTACGTTTGGCAGAATTCTCGTGAGTTGCGCAGAATTCTCTTGAATTTATTAGAATTCTCTTGAGATCGACAGAATTCTCGTGCAATCTGTAGAATTCTTGAGTAGAGCTCTCTTGATTTCCGTACTGCACTGAAATCATCAAGAATTTAATTATGACTCTTGCGTGTCTACAGTGTCTACAGCTAGATGTAGTTTCTCTTGATTTTTAGCATAGATCTTGAGATCATCCATGTAAAATACAGGAGTGACCTTTTTCCAAAGCGGCATAATCTCTCTATGCACATCACGATGTGTGGATGAACTTTTAAGCTTTTCAACAGACAGATGGTAAGTCTATGGGAGGTTGAATCAAATGCTTTTCAGTAATCAATCCAGGCCATCGATAGGTAACGCTAATAGGATGCTGCGTCTTTACAGACACATCTATCGATGAGCACGTTCTCCCGACATCTTGCTGCGCCTTCCTTTGAGCCGCGTTGTTCGTACATCTCTCGCCACACAGGTCCAATTTTCCGAACAATCCTATCATTCAGGATAGCTGTGAAGATCTTATACAGTATGTCAGACAAGTTATTGGCCTGTAATTCTTAGGGTCAGCTATGTTTCCCGTCTTCGGCAGGAGCACTGTGCGCCCTTCCACCAACTACTCCGGAATAGGCTCTTCCGACTTTAGATATGAAGTGAAGGTGAAGGTGGCAGTGTGAGGGAGCTTGTCCCTCGCACGGAGGTTGAGGTCTTCGACCTCGACACTACAACAGATGCGAAGGAGGTTGAGGCTGCCGTCAGAAGTCATTTTGGCGAGCAGCCTGCAGGCGACATCAGGGTCAGTCTCACAAAGAAGGCCTTCGGAGGAATTCTGAAAGCTTTTGTGGAACTGACTGAAGAAACAGCGCCGAATTTGGTACGAGCAGAACACCTGAAGGTGGGATGGGTGTCCTGTCGCGTACGCCAGAAGATAGAGGCTATCAGATACTACCGCTGCCTCGGTTTCGGCCACATGGCAACGAGTTGCAAAGGTCCTGAAAGGACGAAACGATGCTGGAGGTGCGGCAAGGAGGGACACAGGACTGCGGAGTGTGTAAGCACTCTCGAGTGCTACCTCTGCGCCGCAAAAGAGGGAAAGCCCCGGACTGACCATCTTCCGGTGTCGCTGAGATGCGGGTCATTCAGGGAGGCAGCCCCGTTGAGGAAGCCTCCTTTATAGCAGCCCAACCAGCTGCACCCAACCAAGATGTCGAAGCCCGACGATCCCGATGTGCGGTATTACCGCACTGCTGAGGAGGATGCGTACATCTTGGTTAGGAGGTAGAGCAGATGACAAAGGACACTAAGGACAGCAGAAAATTTACAGGAGCCATCAAAAGCGTTCTTGGAGAAAATGGTTCGGTTCAGAATATGGTACCAAAAACATCTTTGGAGACCAGAGACCTGGACGGCTACACCACCAACGAAGAGGTCGAAACTGCCCTAAAACGGGACCTAAAGGAGCTCGCAGGGCAACTAAAGGTCTACGTCAGCAAGCCTAACAGAAGAGGCCAATGTTTCGCGACGACGAATGAGCTGCTCAAGACAGAGCGTATAAAGGTAGGGTGGATAAACTACCGAATCAGAAGAAGGATACATGTGAAGCGATGCTTCAAATTCCTTGGCTACGGGCATCTTTCTAGGAACTTTAAGGGTCCAGATAGAATAAGTACGTACTTTAAGTGCGGCACGACTGGGCACAAGGGCGCGAGCTACAACTCTCAGATGCAGTGCGTTCTTTGCACAGAGTTGAAGCTGCCTACGGAAGAACAAAAGCATTATCCGGGGTCAGGCCAAATCCAAGCCTTCAGAGATGCTCTAGATCGAGCAAAAGGCAACCTTCGAACATGCTGAAAGTTCTACAGGGCAACTTGCATCGGAGCAAGAACAGCCTGAACTGGTATAGGGACGCCCTTGGTACCGCTATAATATGGGTGCCAAACGCGACGGAAACACCATTAGACGACCATAGATATGGTGAGAGTATTGTTTGGATAAGGAGCAGGCGGACTACTATCGTCAGCATATACTTTACTCCAAACAAGTCGATCGCAGACTTTCAGGCTAAGCTGGAAGGTTTAGAGAAAGTAATCCAGGACATGGAGGGCGGAATTTTGGTAGACGGTGACTTTAACGTGAAAGCAATAGAGTGGGGATTGCCAAAGTCGGATTCTAGAGGGAAACGGATAATGGAGATGGCTGCCAGAAGAGGACTTATAGTCCTAAACACTGGCGCATCAACATTCAGACGGCCCGGACAGAGAGAGACGAAACCACATGTCTCCCTAGCCTCAGAAGATCTGGCAAGGCACGTAGTGAACTGGAAAGTAATGGTGGATTTCACAGGCAGTGATCACCAGTACATCACTTTCCAGCTACAGGCGTAGAATAATGTCCCGCGAGCAAGAACTCATAGACAGAAGAGGTAGAATGCGGCGAAGCTAGACGAAAAGATATTCAAAAGCGAGATAACCCGCAGGACAAGAACAGCAGCGGTGACGCAGAAAGAACACGAGATGGAGGAAGACTCTGGACTTGTAGTCGAGAGGACAATGGCTCTCATTCGTCGAGCATGCGATGCTTACATTCCTCAGAAGAAGTTCAACAAAAACAGATACCCGGCTTACTGGCGGTCGGAGGAAATTGCTCAGTTAAGGAAAGTCTGCTTCTTCTTACGCCGAAAGGCCCAGCGAGCAAAGACGAGACCTGCCGGGATGACCTTAAAAGTTGCGGAATTTCTTCAAATGAAGAAACAGCTGGGGATAACCATTAAGCGGAGCAAACGCGCAGATTGGATGGACATGGCAAAGGAGGTGGACAACGAATCCTGGGGTCTTGACTACAGGATCGTTACCCGAAAGCTGGGAGCAACCACAGCACCACTGAGAAGCGACGGGAAGACGATGAGGAATATTGTTGACTCGCTGTTTCCGACAGCGGAGGTGAAGCAGGAAGACATGAAAGTGGATAGCTCAATAGATATCCCATTCTTCGAGGCAGAACAGCTTCGGCAAGCCGTAAGCTCCCTTGAAAACAAGAAGGCACTTGGCCCAGATGGTATTCCATCAGAAGCGCTCAAGGCAGTCGGACGGTACAAACCGACTTTGCTGTTGGATTTGCCCAACAGCTGCCTCAGAACCGGAAGCTTCCCCAAGAGGTGGAAGGAACAGAGGTTGGTGCTGATAATCAAAGGCAAGGACGATCCAGGCCTTCCGTCGTCCCACAGGCCTTTGTGCATGTTGGACACTGCCGGAAAGCTCCTGGAAAAGCTCCTGAAACCTCGCTTGCTGTCAGCTGTACATGCGGCTGGAGACCTGTCCGACAGACAGTACGGTTTCAGAAAGGGACGTAGCACCGTAGAAGCAGCTCAGCGCATAGTAGACGCCGGAATGCCAGCACGACAGGGGAATCACTACTCACGACCAGTAGTGCTTCTGGTCACCCTAGACGTTAAGCACGCCTCCAATACGGCAAAATGGAGCGACATAATGGACTTACTGCAAAAGAACTTTAGGGTACTGCAGTATCTCTTCCAGATGGTGAGAAATTATCTGAAGGATAGAATGCTGCTGTACCGCACCAGCGATGGTCCTCGTAGGAAGAAGATCACCGCAGGAGCCGCACAGGGATCTATTCTGGGGTCAGACCTCTGGGATATTTCCTATGACGGTATCCTGCGTATGGAAATGCCGAAGGGCACATCTCTCGTAGGCTATGCAGATGACATCGCGGCGACCATCACGGCCAGGAACTTGGAAGAAGCGCAAATGAAGCTCAACCAGATTATGCGTAGAGTGTGTCGCTGGATGGAAGAGCACGGCCTAAACCTGGCTTTACAGAACATGGAGATCGTGGTTCTTACGACCAAGACGATTCAGACGTGCATCCAGCTACAAGCGAGAAGCGAGATAGTTCAGACCCAGAAGGCGGACAAACATCTCGGTATTCATATGGATACAAAAGTCACGTTTTGGGAGCATATCCGGAAAGCAGCTGATAAGGCGTCAACAACAACGACGGGCCTTAGTCGACTCATGGCCAATGTAGGCCGACCAAAACCGAGCAAACGCCGGTTACTTATGTCGATCACTACGTCTATCCTGTTGTACGGACAGGTTCCGAACCCGCGGTGCTGGTGATCGCAGGCATAATCCCGATAGATCTACTAGCCCGCGAAAAGAAAGATATCTATCACAGGAAGCCGGAAGTCGGCAAAGTCGCAGCTAAGGAAGAGTGCCAAACACGTACTATGCTAACGTGGAAAACAAGATGGCAAAATGATACCAGAGGCAGATGGACCTTCAGACTGATTAACGATCTAACAGCCTGGGTCGCTCGAGGGCACGGAGAAGTAAATTACTTCCTTACGCAGTTTCTATCGGGCCACGGATATTTCCAAGCATACCTGCACAAAATGGGCAAGGTAAGGAGCCCTGACTGCAGGTATTGCGGCCCGTATAGAGACGACGCGTCGCACACACTTTTCCCGTGTGACAGATGGGCAGTGGAGATAACTGATCTAGAAACAGGGATTGGACCGATAAATCCAGATAAAATCATTGGCAAGATACTCAGCAGTGAGGAGAGCTGGGAGATAATAGCTGATTACGTGGAAACAGTGTCACGTGAGAAAAAGAGGGAGGAACACGTTGCGATGCATCCTCATAACATAACAGCGGACCTGACTGACGTCAGCGAGAACAAACCGTGTCCAATCGGCATGCCGAAGGCCGACGAGCCCGTTGCGCATGCCTACCATGCTACTGAGGACGATGCGTGCATATTGATTGGTCTATGGTTAAGAAGAAGAAAAAGAAGAAGCAGCCCATTCGAGGGCCAGAAAACGGCACCCTCTCAAGTAATGCGAAAGCGGTTTCCGGAGGGACTTCTGCCAAGGAGGACAGGGTGGTGGTTTTTAGTGGGTCCCTTGGTGGCATTATTATAATGAAAAAGTTGATTTTGTATAATGTATAATTAAACGCGATGTATAATTGAATATTATATATGTCAGAGATACTGTAGTGATGCGACTAAGATCCGCACACTACCGAGAAGTGTGGACCGTTCACGGTGTGAAAAAAACATCATCATCATCAAAATCCACAAATCAATTTAGAACACAAAGACGACGACGTATCTGAGCCGGCGGCGCTTCTCAATAAGCAGATTGAGACTTCCAAACCCGCAACATCATCAGGCCAGGAGAAAAAAGAGGGCGTGAATGCCATAAGAAAGACGATAGAGGAAGAGTACAACGGTGAAGAAAGGGATCAAGAAAATGGCGGAATTGATCCAACAGTTGAAGACGAAACGGAATGATCAACATAAGCATATCGACAACTTCTGCTGTCTGAGTGGCCAAGTCCAGTCACATGCCCATAACAACAGCTCGGGCACTTCAAAGACACCAGCATTGTCGACCAAAAGAAGAAACGTCAAGAGAGTGGACAACTGTCATTAGCAGAAAAACGAAGAATATGGAGCAGAGACTGAAAGACGTAACTCCTAAGAAAAGAAAGGAAAGAAGCTTGAAACAAGATGGCTCTAAACGAGCAAAAGAGCACAAAAACCAATGATGCAGACGATGTAAATGAGAACGTCTCGATGTGGTGTTGATAAAACCTGCAACGTGGCAGACATATGCGGGCGTGCTGAGTGATATCAGCCACAAAATAAAGCCTGACGACACAGGCACGGATATTAGCTCTATCCGCGGTACGTGTGGGGGCGACATATTGATGGAGCTAGGCAAAGGCACGAAGGATGCGCAGGCCTTTTTGAGTGCCATAAAGACGTCAGTGGGAGACACGGGGGCAGTCATGAGCCTGGTACCCAGAATCACTCTGGAATTCATGGACCCAGACAGCATCACAACCAAGCAAGATGTGGAGAAGCCTTGAGACGGGACCTTGAGGGAAACACTGGAGACTTCAAGGTCATCATCTCTAAAGAAAATAAATGGGGACAAGTTATGGCCATCGCTGATATAAATGAGCAAGAGGCCAGGAAACTTCTGGATGCTAGGAGAATGAAAGTTGGCTGGAATTACAGCGGAATCCGAAAGAGGACTCGAGTCTTTCGCTGCTTTCAGTGCCTCGGCTTCGATCATCACTCGCGTGATTGCTAAGGACCCAACCGCACTGACCTGTGCTACAAATGCGGTAAGACCGGACCAGAATTAAGGAGAGGCACAGAGCTCTCGAACCATATTCTTGGCTCACTTCAGTGCTCAGTATTCCGCGAGGCCCTAGATCGGGCTAAAGCAAACACGAGAAATGATTAATATAGCCCAAGCTGAGTTTAACAGAAGCAAAAATGCAAACAACCTCCTTAGGCAACTCACGTACGATGAGAAGGCCAAATTGCTGATACTCAGCGAGCAATACCAGGACAAGACGAGTGTCACATGGTTCTCGGACAAGTTGGGCACTGCTGCGATATGGGTGACGAACGCAGACAAGGTGACTGTGGAAAGTCATGGGGCAGGCGAGGGCTACGTCTGTGTTAAAAATGGTGAGATCACTGTTGTGAGCTGCTACCTCACAAAAATGGTGAGATCACTGTTGTGAGCTGCTACCTCACACCAAACGAGCCCATCAAAGACTTCCAGACGAAACTCCAGAACATCGAAGAGATGCTGCAAGACACTGAGGAGGACATAGTGATCGCCGGAGACTTTAACGCAAAAGCTTTAGAGTGAGGTTTGGCGTATATGGACTCTAGAGGCAAAAAAGTGATGGAAATGGCTGCAAGAAAGGGACTCATCGTTCTGAATACGGGAGAGGCCACTTTTCGACGTCATGGACAGAGGGAAACCACCCTTGACATATCTTTGGAGACAGAGAATCTTGCCAGAAGGGCCCAAAACTGGAGGGTCATGGAGGATTACACTTGAAGTGACCATTTGTATATAAACTTCCGTAAACAAACGTTTCTACACCGAGAAGGGCATAAGGCATCCAAACAACAACACAAATGGAATACCGCCAAGATGGACAAGAAAAAGATGGCGTCACGGCTTATCTGCGGGCAGGAGACAGTAGCTGCTATGGCTCGAAAAGATACCGGAAGGGTTGTTGTTGCCACGATGCAGCTAATACGTCAAGCCTGTGACGCATATATGCCAAAGAAAAGACCACGCGACTATCGACGCCCGGCCTATTGGCGGTCGGACGAGATTGCAAATCGCCGGAGGGAATGCTTTGTCCTAAGGCATAGAGTCCAGCGTGTCGAGAAGAAACGATCAGCCAAAGCAGCCTTGAGAAACGCAGCATTCAAGAATGCCAAGAAGGAATTGGTTAAATCCATAAAGAAGAGCAAGATCCTTGGATGGCAGAACATCAAGGATGAAGTGGGTAAGGACCCCTGGGGTTTGGGCTACAAGATTGTAACTCGTCATCGTCATCGTCATCGTCATCGTCATCGTCATCGTCATCGTC
>CAKNYM010046231.1:40559-74120 GCA_932195095.1 Andricus curvator
ATATATATATATATATATATGTGTGTTAACAGTACGGTTAAAGAAAACATTGTGCGTCATTCAGTGGTCATTTGTGGAACTAGTAATCTGTCCGTGTGGCGGCGTTTGGAACTAATAATCTGTCAGCAACTGACACCGTTCAGTAATCGGCTATCTAACGCTCACTTTTCAAGGGGCGTTATAGGCTCAAAACATTATGGTTTCGAATAAAGTTTTATTAGTGACGTGGAAACCATCTGGGGAAATTATAAACGATATCAAGAAAGGAAAAACATCGTGGATTTATAAAGTGACCAAAAGTGAAGTGTTAGATTTTTTTGATATCTTTGATGAAGTGGCTGACCAGACTTAAAATATTGATTTACTCAAGAAACAATTAGTAAGTGTAGTCAAAAGAACATTGTGAAGAAAAATTTAAATAAAATGTTTGATTCATCGAAATTAACCTTTTCCTTGGAAAAAAGATGATTAGAAGACGTACACGAAACGATTAGAAATGTATTGCCTGGCTAATGATGTAACCAAAGTAAAGAAAGTGATAGTGTTGTTAACAAAGATTGATACTAAAACTTCTCAATCAATAAAAGATTTATGTACTCCAAAATTACCGAAAGAAAGATCATATGAAGACTTAGTGAAAATTGTGAAAAATTACTTTAGACCTGCTCCTTCAGAATCTATGGAAAGATGTAAATTCTACCAATCGAAACAAGAAGACGATGAGCCAGTGGCAACTTTTATTAATCGTTTGAAAATATAATCGGTAAACTGTAATTTCCCAGATCTAAATATTGCACTAAGAGATCATATAGTTTGTGGTGCAAAGGATCATGACAACTAAAGTGGAATTTTTTAGAGAAAAAAATCTTACATACGCGAAAGTTTTGGAAAATGCTGAAGCGAGGGAGGCGGCACAGAATCAGGCAAATGATGTAAAAAAATACTAATTGAACAAAAGCCTACCGATTCTGTAAATTATATGAAAGTTAATCGATCTGATAATAAAAAATCAGACAGGAACAATTCGATGCAGTTTAAAGAATGGAAGAATCCCCGATGGAAGCAACCTTATTTGAAACATGGGAGGAACTGTAAACCACAGCAGTCAATGTCATCACAACATCCTAGAACATTGGAACAAGCACCAGAGGCCAGCTCTTCAGCAAACAAACAGATACGAATTCTAATGATTGTTACTGTTGTAATGAAACTCGCCACTTTGGCAGAGAATGTAGATTTAGACATTTGTCATGTAAATCATGTAAGACTAAAGGACATCTGATATCAGCTTGTTACAAATTGAGAGAAAATAATTTAGTTAGATATGTTGAGGAAGAAAATTTTGAAAAAAATCAGAAACTAGTGAAGAAATTTTTTATTGCATTATAGACGAAAAAGTAAAAGCTGGTTAAAAGTTAAGATTCGAGATAGTCAAATAATATTTAAGTTAATACAGGTTCATATACAATATCTGTAGTAGACAAACCTTTTAGAGAAAAATATTTTGCAGACTGGCCAGTTCCAGAAGTAGATAAAGAATTTAAATACTGTGATGCATCTAAAGTTAGACTAAAATGTATGCTAAGACAATTACCGTCAGAACTAAACAATAGACAGGATTTGTTATATTGGTTACAAAAATTTGGATTGTGGTCTTTATAAATTCCAGATTCAATAATGATTATAAATTTGCAAGATTAAAATAAATAAAGGATAGTATTAAAGAAGAATTTAAAGAACTTTTGTCGCCAGGTCAAGGTACGTTAATTGGTGAAAAAATCAAGCTGTATTTGAAAGAAAATACTATTCCATCAGCTAAGAAACCATTCAAATTGATATTGAAATTAAAAGATAATGTAGGAAACGACAACGAGGAGTTAAATTTTCAAAGTTAGATCACAAGTATGCGTATCAGCAAATTTTAGTTGACGAAGAAGGTCAAAAATATCTAACTATATCAACACATAAGGGATTATTTACGTACACGCGTATGCCGTATGGAGTTGCATCTGCACCTGGTAATTTTCAGACAATAATTGAACAAATATTAAACGATATACCAGGTGTAGCTATTTTCATTGACGATATTATAGTAACAAGTCCCGATACAGATACTCATGTAAGAAGATTAAAAATGGTGTTGCAAAGATTGCTTGGTAAAGGTTTGAAAGTAAATTTAAATATGAGCGAATTCTTCGGAAACTTTATAACTTACTTAGGTTTCAAAGTAAACGAAGATAGATTGCATAAAACCGATGGGAAGAGAAAAGCTATAATTGAAGTTCCAAAGCGAGTGAATAAAAAAGAATTATCTGCTTGAATATGGTTAGTAACATATCATGAAAGTTTAATTGAAAAACGTGCTGATATTTTAAGACCTCTGTATGAGTGATAAAGCATTTGAAAATACTAAAAAAGTATTAATATCAACTGAAATCTCAGTTCCTTTCAATCCAAATTATCCAATGATATTGAATTTTGATGCATCTGATTACCGTTTATCAGCAGTCTTAGCTGATATTTTTCCAGCCGGATGAAAAAGCCAATAGCTTTCGCCTCGCAAACGATTCCCAAAAATGAAAGATCTCGCGTCCAAATTGATAAAGAAGGAGCAGCGATTGTGTTTGGATGTAAAAAACTTCATGAATATTTGTACGGTAGAGAATTTGAGCTTAGAACAGATCAGAAACCGTTTGTGCATATATTTGGGCCTTATAAATCAATTCCGATAGTAGCTGCAAACCATCTTCAGAGATGGTCACATTATTTATTTGCATTTAAATATAATATTAAATATGTTAACTCCGAGAGAAATGGAAATGCAAATGGTTTATCGCAATTACCACAATCGGATTCTAGTGATGCAAAAAAAGATTTTTAAGTCAGATTATATATATTTGAAATATGTGGAAGGTAGAAAAATTCCAACCTTAGATTCAAAATTAATAGCGAAAGAAACTCAAAAAGATAAAATCCTACAAAAACTTCTATTGTACACAGTATCCGATTGGCCGAACTCTGGTAATGAATTTTCTATGAAGGGACACAAATATTTTAATAGAAAACTAGAATTGTATTCCGAAAAATATTGTATAATGCTGCGAACGAGAGTTTTAATACCAGAAAGTTTAAAAAAACGAGTGTTAGAAGCAAGGCCGCATTTATCACGGGTCCAGGTGGGGCCATGGGCCTCCACAAATTAGGGGCCCCCACCAATGCGGAATAAACTGAAATTAGCAGGAGCGAGGAGCGTCGGCTCTTAGTTCGATGACCTTTTTTTTTAGAAGCCAGCCGCTGGTGACCATTCAAGGTCCCCCACATTGTAGCCGGCCCTAGGGCCCCACAACCCTAAATGCGGCCCTGGTTATAAGAGTTGCATGAATCACATATGGGAATTGTGTAAATGAAAGCAATTAGTAGATCATTTTTCTGATGGTCAGGAATAGACAAAAGTATCGATTTTTTAGGCCCAATTTGCGGTAAAGTGATTTTGATTATAATCGACGCTCATTCTAAATGGCCAGAAATTGTAGATATGGAAACATGTACTGCAGCGGAAAGATTCACATCAGTTTTTGAAAAGTTATTGGCTCGTTTTGGTTTAACGAATCATTTGGTAACGGATAAGGATCTACAGTTGAAAAGTAGTGAATTTGCAATATTTTTAAGAAACTTAGGAGTAAACAATCATTTTCTCCGCTTTATCATCCAGATACAAACGGAGCAGCTGAAAATTTTATTAAAAATTTTAAGTCGTATAAAAAAGGTGGTCTGGGAAGGTCAAAAGTTTGAACAAGCAATAAATAAAGTTTTAATTGATTACAGGAGTATTCCTCACGCAACTACAGGATCTAGTCTGGCATAACTTGTTTAAAAAAGGAAATGAAAGTCAAACTCAATTTATTTCATCCTGAACAGACCAGATCTGTAGTCGACGAGAAACCAGCATCTTGAATAAAAAATTCAACTGGTAATAGAAAAGTAGATTTTGATGAAGCGGAAGAAGTAATTGTTATAGAATACAGCACAGGAAAAGATAAATGGGTTACAGAAAAAATGATGAGGAAATTGGGTACAAGTACTTTTGAGGTAAAAATTGGGGATTCTATTTTGAAGCGATATACAAATCAAATTAAGAAAACAGCGAAAATCGATGAGAAGGAAATCAATTCAGAAAAATCAAAACCAGCGATAATTATGGAAGTAAGAAGATCAGCTCGAATAAAGAATGAAGATAAATGGATATGAAAAATTACTCTATGAATCTACGATTAAATATTTTATATATAATTATCCATTAATAATATGAGTTGTAAATAGTAGATTTAAGATAAAAATTAAATAAAATGGGGGGTTTTCATTTTTTTTACAAGGGGAGGAATTGTAGGGTATGAATAGAATACTAAATCAGCTATCAACTATGTAAACGAAGATAGAAGTCTAATGGTATACGTTAAAGTGAAAACAATGATCCTCGTATCTCATAGTACCCATCACAAAAAAAAAAAAAAAAAAAAAATTTCCAGAGCCTAAATAGCATACCTGGTTATAATTTGCTGAAGCCTATACCAGCATACACCGAAAAAAAAAATTAACGAACCTGTTTTTCAAGGGGACCGATGAGCATCGCAAGACGTTGAACTCTACTAACTTGCTACACTGAAAAAAATTTGTTTCGAATTTTGCATGGAATCTGAATTTACAGAAATCGCAACACATTTGTGTTCATTTTCTAATTATATACTGAAATAAACGCTTGGGGATTATTGGCCGTATAATTATGTTTGATGATTTCTATCTGATTTAATCAAAAAATAGTTCCCTCTCAGCCAGGTGTATTTTTATTTCGAACCTGTTGAATAGAAGGTACAAAAATATGTATGGCTGGACAAAAGCTTTATTAGCCCGTTACCAGAATACGTTTGCTTGCTGGCGCCACCTGACATAATCTGAAGCGACGATTGTGCGCTTGGTCACGTCTTCTGTGTTACAGAATGAACGTGTCGCTTAAATAAACAACACGGGAATTCTAATTGTTCTAGAATTTATACCTTCTCCTAGACTTCCTTTTCTCACTCTTCCCATCTGAATCATTAATCCGCGGTAGTATAACGAAGCTGGAACCGAGTGAGTTATGTTTACCCCCAAAGGGACTTGGCTTATTGTTATAATGATAATAATAATGATAAAAATCATTTGATGCCACAGGGTTTCACATTGTATTATCACAGCTATTCCAGTATAGCTGGATCATGCAAACTCTGATACGAAATATTCAGTCACACAAGTCTATAACTTAGGAATATGTTTTTGGGTGATTCAATCCAATTCAATTAGATTATTACAATTTCACAAATAGGAAAAAGAAATAATCCAAAAATATTTCATATATATTTCTAAAATTGCTAAATTTAGTGCAAACTTATTACAAACAAATTTTTTAATAAAATTAGGATACCTGATAGATAAATATTCTTGCTCTAGCTATAATACGTAATCACAATGGTATGACTTAAATAGCCAATACGTATTACTGTAGCTGAGCGAGCATTACAATATGGTTGGAATAACCAGAATAATCGGTGTATTGTCTAATTATTTCATTCAGTGTATTATAATACTTATAATTATTATCGACAGCCATTATTATAGTATAAAATATCTAGTTAAATTATAAGTCTTATACATTTATTGATTCTCATTTTATAGGCTTCTCGTGCTTACAATATTTTTCACACTATCTTACTAGCTAAATGTTAAATACACTTTGTTATTGTACATTTATTTTATTTTACATGGAATTTTTAACAGCACTATAAACTAGCTCAGTTGTGCCTATTAGAGCTCAGCAGTTTCATTGAAAATTAATGAAATGATTGTTGAATCCAAGTAAAGAATCAAGTGCGAATTTCTGGAACCATTCCTATTATAGAATAAGTTCACGCAGCCGGTAAAAAATTCTATGAAATCCTGAACAACTTCTCTTTAGCTTTCAACCGTTTTAATTATAATCAGATCTGAAAAAGAAAAAAAAATGCTTTCATTGTAATCAATGATGAATTTTAATTGAAGACGAATTAATATATAATTCAACAAAATAGATTTTATTGAATGGCCATTAATTTATAAAGAAGTTGTGTATCCTATACACTGTTAATTCGAATATAAAGACCAAGTCATCTTTAGGACGAACTTGTCAGTACAGTTGATGTCTCGTATATATTCCAAGTCCTATAGACGTCCTTAAGACATGAGACGTCCATAAGACATCAATTCGACTCACATAAAAATCCGAAAGACGTCTTTTGGGCGTCCCAAAGAAGAAAATGTTCCTCGTCTCCACTTGGCTTATCATTCGGGGTTCGATTACATATCTTTGCATTATTTACCTTTGCACTATTCTTCACCTTTTGTCACTTTTGAAGTTTAAAATATCGCGCTATTGAGAAATGTTAAAAACGTTAACAGTGACAAAACACGTGACTTCATGAAACAACAATGAAAAGTGAAAAACGAAAACTTAAAAGCAAAGGATTGCATAAACATAGAAAAAAATCGATTTTGAGGTTTCCGATGTTATCGATAATGCCAGAGTCGCTCTTTCATTATAAAAAAAATTGCGTCTCTATCTGGAAAATTTGAATTTTTATTAAACTACAAAGTGAGGCGTGGGTAGTCTCTTTCGAGGCCCGTGAGGGAACTGAGAAATCCAACCCCTCCACGTACCACACATCTTACCGCCCGAAGCTCGCTGGACACATGAACACAGGGGGCCAAGATTTGGTCGTAGTGAAGGGGCTGAATTCCAGAGACTGCAACCCTACTCACCAACTGCCAGAGTTCATCAGTTTCTTGAACCGCTCCTCCTGTAAAATTTGTCTCAGCTCCGTTAGGGCCTTTTTCTTCGCGGAACCTCACATATGTACACAAGGGGCGTTTTGCCTCCTTCGTTAATGTTTCTTATTAAGGTGAGGTAAGATATATTGGTGTCTTGGCTTAATTAATGTACTTTATTTTATTTTTAGGGTCGGGTGATTTTTTTGTTAGGAAATGAGGGAGATAGGGCGCGCATTTAGAGTGGTAGGATGGGTAGTTACAAATATTGGGCAGGCTGTTAGGATGGGTGAGCATTTCGAGGAGTAGGGCCCGCTCTTAGGTTACGTGGGCTGTTAGGGAGTTAGGATAGGTAATTAGGGAGGTTGTGGAGAGGGGCAGATAGGGAGGTTGAGTTTGCAGTCAGGGAGTATCAAGACCAGGTTGGTGCGAAAAATCGCTTTTTTCGATTTCAAAATTGGTTGAAGTATACAAATTTGTGTGCTGGCAACCGAAAAGAGTAAAAAAAATGTTTATCGGTTCATATCTTATGTTCGTTCTTTGGATATGAAAATTAACAGAGTGTCTATTCGGCCAGAATTATGGACGAATAGCCCACCTGTCTCGGAACAGCTATTCGTCCAGAATTCTCGACAAATAGCCTGCCCACAACGGAACGGCTATTCATCCAGAAATTTTGCCGGAATAGAATATATACTTTGATTTGAATTATCGTTGTGTATATAGATCTGGTATTTTTTCCGGGACTTGACTTTTCTAGTCCGGCAAATTTTAACATCAAGGAACTTTCTTTTCCGGCAAGATTTTGTTTCTACTTTAGCTGTATTTTACTATTTTATAAAAAAATAAGGAATATTAATGTGTAAATATATACACAAACTGTCATACAATCAAGAAAAACAAACACTAAAAGCACACTAACAAGGGGAGACCGCCAATTGTAAATTTTTCCGCCGCTTTCGAGAAACTCGAGTTGGAAATATTCGCCAAAGGCCATACAGAGTTTGGCGAAACATATTTTCAATTGTCCAATAGCTCAGGTAGCAGCGCTTCGGCTTCATAACCGGTGGGTTGCGTGTTCGACTCTCAGCGTCTGCGCTTTTTTTATTTTTTAGTTATTAAAATATGTATAAATATAATTTCTTTCAGTCACTGTTACTTTTAGTAACTGTTCTGTTCTTTTAATTCTGATAAAAAAAAAATTAATGACATTCATAGAAAATAAATTTGTTCGCGAAAAAATATGATAAAGTTTAAAAAAAGTCAGTTCTTCCGGTGGAAAACGCATTTAAAAAATTATTATTTGCAAAATATGTGCAGATCATTGAAAGTAATTATATTTATAATGCGTAATACTGCTTTCACAAATTAATACTTAAGTAATCAGTTTTAATTATAAAAATTATGAAGCGAAAATGAAATGTACAATTAGCGGTCTCCCCTTGTAAGAATAGCTCATCACTTCCCATACTAGGTAATTTGCGAATTATCCATTATCATATTTCGAAGTTAGGTTTCTCCAAAATATATATGTGAAGCGAGTTTCGTCCAAATATCTTTGGTCCAGTCCATGGCATTTTGAGTCCTTTACAAAAAAAAGGTGTCAGCACCTCGTCACAGAAGAGTAATTGGTCACATGTCGAACCCCTTTTCCAGCTCGCCCATTAAAAAAATACGTGTTAGTAACTGGTCACAGACGAGTGTTTGGTCACATCTCGAACCCCTTGTCCACCTCACCTTTTTTTAAAAATATGTATCAGTCACTGGTCGCAGAAGAGTGATTGGTTACATCTCGAACCCCTTTTTCAGCTCTCTCTTTAAAAAAATATGTCACAGCGACTGGTCACAGAAGAGTGATTTGTTAAAATATGCGTGTCAGCGACTGATCACAGAAGAGTGATTGGTCATGGTCACATTTTCGAAAATCGAAGAGTAACCATTTTTTCAAGGGGTTCAGACAAGGAGTTCAAGATGAGACCAGTCGCTGACACGTATTCATGTGGATTCCTTTTTCTCGTGAAAAATCCCATATTGGAATGAACATCAAAAAATCATGTACATTAAAAAAAATGTTTAAAAACGTCGATATCTGTATAACTATTACACTCTACGGATTGAATAGGAACACACCCCTACCTTATTTTCAGTATCAATAGAAAATTGAGTAATAATTAGGAAATATTATTCTTATTGCAGCCTTAAAAAAATACAAACAATGCTAAATAGAAATAAATATAAAACTAAAGGAAAAGAGTTGTAATTTGCAAACATAATTGCATAACATATTACAGAAAAATGTATAATATATTTTTACATATAATTTCGTTTATTATTTATATCATCGTTGCGGCTATTTCAAGTCCCCTGTATGCGGCTATTTCAAATTGCGCAGTTCCGTCAACTCCCACCACGGTCATTGTACACTCTCCTCCGCGTCAGTGGCTGACCATTGAAAAAAAGAGGTCCGAAGAGCGCCCTCGTTGGTTTAAAATGAGTATTTTAGGATGACGTCTTGGGAATGCAGACTTTTTTGAGAAAGTATTCTAAACGTAAAAGTCATAAATGTACAAATCGTAATATTTCTCAAGTGTAGAATGTATTTTCTCAGTCATGTTCCATTCTTTTGTCGATTGACGACCTTTCAGTTTCACGAAATAAAATCAAACATCCTAAATTTCAGGTTAGTGGCACGTCAAATTAGTAACCTCAAATTTCGGAAAGTTGCTTGTATTTCGTGACACTGGAAGGTCGTCACTCGAGAAAAGGATGGGACATGACTGAGAGAATAGATTTTGCACTTGAGAAATATTACTGTTTAGACCTTTATCACTTACCTTTATCTTCAGAATACTTTCTCCAAAAACTCGTGTACAGTTGCAGTCCTATATATGCTAACCTTCCTGACATCAGACATTTCGACCTAGCCTAGGCCTAGCATTGCCGCGAAATATTTGAGTCGCTTTTTGATTCTATTATATTGATTTTTAGTTGGCAACTTGTACTATTTCCAAGAAATTTTACATTTTTCACGTCGTACGTCAACAAAAACACTGGCCAACGGACCGCGACATTTTCAACTGCACAAATCTGGGCCGCCTGAAACGTTTCCAATTGGAATACATAATATTGCGCAATCTCCGCATTTGAGTAACTGTATCTTTGTCCCTATACTGCTGGTCTTTTTTATGCAAGAGTCGCAACCGTCTCTCGCCCCTTGAGCTGAGAAACTGCGTGGGCCAGCAGTTCTAGGAATGTCGGGTCTATTTAGAGCAAGCGCAGCAATACAAGGCCAGGCAGCCAATGGACGTCGCTTGATAAAAAGAACCTGCCCACTCGCAGTAGAGATGGGGGCCCCTCCAGCCTTGAAAATAACGAACCCTTACATTGCAAGGACGCGGAAATACGCGAGACTTCACTGTATATATATTTTTTTCTTGATATAGTGTGAAAATAAATCACATATTAGAATGATGAAAGGATTCATTAATTAAAATAATAGTTTAATTCAAACAAATAAATGAAGAAGGTATCATTTACACATTTTATCTTAAACTAAAATATAAAAAATGAATTAAACACTGTATTTTAATTAAAAATATCGAAAATTTCCTCTAAAATTTGAATGATCTCTTCATTTAAAAAAAAATTGTATAAATATAAAAAATTCAAAAGGAATGATGTATTTTAATAATAAATGTCCAACATTTTATCTTAAAATGAAACCATATCTTTATTTTAAAAAATTTTTTCGTAGGAATATAAAGAATGAAATGAGAACTATGCATTTCAATGAAAAATATCTAAAATTTTATCTAAAAATGAAACTATATCTTTATTTTTTTAAATTCTTGCATAGAAGTATAACAAATTTAATAAGAACTATGTATTCTAATAAAAAATATCGAACATTATATCTTAAAATGGAAGTATATTTTTATTTTTGAAAATTCTTTTGTAGAAATATAAAATAATAAATAAGAACTATATGTATTTCAATAGAAAATATCGAAAATTTTGTCGTAAAATGAAACGATACCTTTATTTCAAAAAAAATTATTGTAGAAATATAAAAAATTAAATAAGATCTGTGTATTTTAATCACAAATATCGAAAACTTTATCTTAAACTAAAACGATATCTTTATTTCAAAAAATATTTGTGTAGAAATATGAAAAATTAAATAAGAACTATGTATTTTAATGAAAAATATCTAACATTTTATCTTAAAATAAAACTATACCTTTTTAAAAAAAAATTATTTCGTATGTAGAAATATAAAAAATTAAATAAGAACAATGTGTTTTAATAAAAAATATCAAACATTTTATCTTAAACTGAAACGATATCTTTATCTCAAAAAAACTTTTCGTAGAAATATGAAAAATTAAATAAGAGTTATCTATTTTAATAAAAAATATCGAACATTTTATCTTAAAATGAAACGCTACTTATATTTAAAAAAAAAATTTCGTACAAATATAAAAGATTATATAACAACAATGCATTTTAATAAAAAATATCAAACATTTGATCTTAAACTGAAACGATATCTTTATCTCAAAAAAGCTATTCGTAGAAGTATAAAAAAATTAAATAAGAAGTATGTATTTTAATAAAAGCTATATATCTTAATTTTTTTATTTATTTATACACTTGTCTATAGACCATTCGGTACATACAAGGGTAGTTTCGCAGGGATATCTAAAAACATAAATCTCGTATAGCCAGACGCATACGTACATAAAAACTAGGTAAAAATTCTCATGAACTATCTAATGATCTCCAGCGCTCGCAGATAATCTTCACAATTAAGTTAACAAATTTTCTAACAGTAGAAGGATTGACGGAAGACAATATAGCTAACCATTTATCGGAGGGATGAACATCTGTAGGGTTTGTAGGAAACTTAGACTCAAAAAAGTGCCGACAGGCCGGGCAATCAGACAAAATATGGTACAAACTCTCATTATCGAGATAGCAAAGCCTACATCTTTCTTCCATATTAAAAACATACTTTCCACGGTCAATCAGAATGCGGCATACATGTATATTGGATAGTCTGCGTTGTGCAAAGATTCTTTTATAAAACAGAGGCATTCGCATGAGTAAGTATGATTGTGTGCCGGATTGCATCGCCAGATGGGGAAAAATGAGTAAGCTCTTAGAGAGGGCGAGGCGTTCGCCATCAAGGTTCTCAAGATAGGATTTGTAGTTCCCAAGAACTATCTCTCGGTCAGAGCTTATGGAGTTTAATGTTAGATTCTCCCATCCGTCCACCAAACCACCTGCATCGAAAAAAAACCGGATCTGGGAAAACCAATTGAATTTGTTGTAGGGATCCTTTACTGCCAGTGATCTCATCCTATCGAAACATAATCTTGGGTACCGTGAATCATCCATTGTCGAAATTTTAATTAACCAAGATAAAATATTTTTTAAGACCGTGTGAGATAAATGCAAAGATCCAGTTTCTAATCTCACTGCATAGTTTGGTGTATTGGTGGGCAAGGATAAGAGTTTCTTAAAAAAAGAGAGCTGTACTCTCTCTATAACTTCCAAATGATTTAGGCTCCAAACCTGTGAACCATACAGTAGCGTACTTACAGAGAGGCTCTGGAATAATCTAATGTAGGTGTTTCATGAATCAGCTCCGATCGAGTTGATCGTCCCTAGGATCGAGCCCACGGCTGTGTTGGCCACACCAACCGACCTCCTTGCGGTCGGTAAAAAGGAGCATGAACCAGAAAGAGGGGTACCTAAATAAGTATATTGTTTAACTACCTCAATACGGGACTCGCCGAATTTAAACGATTTAAATTTTCTAGCAGATGAATTCGCTGATTTACAAAAAATTACAACTTTAGTTTTTTCCGTATTCACAGTAAGATTATTTTCCTTGCAATAAGAATTAAGAGCTTCCAGTTTTCTGTTTAATTCAACCGGGGTATCTGCAAAAAGAACATAATCATCCGCATAACCAAGCAACGATATTTCAATTAAACTATTTACGGAGAGGCCTCGACAACCTTGACGGATAAGATAGTCTTCTAAATCGGAGATAAAAAGCAAAAATTCGTATGGGCTTAAAACTTCACCCTGAAGGACGCCCTGCGTAACCTTGACAAATTTGGTTGATCCCTTGCCAGTCTTAATACAAGTCGTCGCAGAAGCATAAAAGTTCTTTAGAATATTAATTATTTTAGTGTTAAGACCCAAAGAGTGGAGTTTTCTCCATAATAAATGGTGCGATATAGGTGGAAAAGCCCCCTTAAAGTCGACGAAAGCAGCATACACCACCGCTCGCGGGTTTCTCAGGTGTATTTGAATGATGGATGTTAGCGTGAACAAGTTATCAAGACAGCTCCTCCCCTTTCTGAAGCCAGACTGTGATTCGGGTATTAAGTTTAATTCAGTTGCCCATAAGACCAATCGATCGCAAATAACTTGGGTGAAAATTTTCGCGATGCAATTAACAAGGGTGATGGGTCTGTAATTATCGGGGTCCTCAGGGTTACCCTTTTTGAAAATCATAGTAGTTGTTAGCTTACCCCATTCTTTAGGGTTTTTTTCCGTGTCCATAATCTTGTTAAAAAGATGCATCATATACAAGACCCAATTTTGCGGTAGATTTTTATAAAATCCATAGCCGATTCCGTCGCAGCCAGGAGCCTTTCCATCTTCACAGTTTGCCAAACATTTAATAATTTCTTCCATAGTAATAGAGCCATCCAGTATGGGATGGGTCAATTTTAAAAAGCTGGCGTCAATGGCTGGTGTTAAATTCGAACGTGGATAACGGTTTAATAAATATTTATACCAGGTGTCTACATCAATGCGAGTTTGGTGGTGCACTTTAGTTCGCGATGCATTAATTACTTTCCAGAATTGTGTCGAGTTTTTGCAATTTGCTACAATGTCAATTTGAGTTTTACCATGGTTTTTTTTCTTAATCTCCTGAACTTTTCTGAAATTATTTTTTTCTTTGAGATATATTCCTTTAGATTTCTCTGAAAATACATTTTCTCTGAAAATCCTTAATGCATCGGGCAACCGTTTTTTCGCATCGCGACATTCATCATCGAACCATGGCTTACGTTTAAAATAAGTAAAATTAGAGTGCCTCCTCCGCATATCTAATTCAATTGCGACATCTTCTATACTCGTAGTTAGTACTGTGTTGAGGCAGTCGACATCCTGATAAATGTCGGCTACCTCCCCCCTCCACTCCATCAAAGAGGCGAACGCATCTACTTTAATCTTATCGAAAAACAGCTTATTTAAATCGAGAACCTCGCACTCATTCTCCGGAAGTGGAGGTGGTAGTGTCACAGTCAACGCAACAGGAAGGTGGTCAGAGAGGGAAGCCAGACGCAAGACATACAAATCAGAAAAGAGGTGGAGGCCTTTCATAGAGCACCATACAAGATCTATTACGCTTGATCCTTGGGGACCTATAAATGTGAAATTTGCAGGAGAGTCACTAAGAGAGCGGCCATTTAGGAGAACAAGTTTCTTTAACCTCCATACAATTCACAAATTTTTTCCCCCTAGAATTGGAGAATTTGTCCTTAGATGATCTTTCTGAGTAAAATGAGTTAGCGCAATAAAAAGCTTCAGGATCAAATTCTTTCGTGTAAATTAAAAAACTTAAATACAAACTAAATATTTTTGTAAAAAATATGGAACATGTTCTCTTACACTGCAATTATATCTTTATTTTTTTAAATTCTCTCGTAGAAATATAAAAAATAAATAAAAACTATACCTTCTCAATTAATTTATTTAAATTTAGCTATCTTTTAAATTAATTAATCCTTCGATTAGATAATTAATCAATTCGTTTATTCGAATGAATAATTTGTTATTGTATTAGGGTTACTGTTGTTAATGAATCACTTATTTATACCAACGTATGACATTGTTCTTATTTTAAATTGATTTCCTATTAAATTAATTCTTCACCCCAATATGAAATTAGAATGTCTGTTATTGAATTTCAATTTCTAATTAAATTTTATATTTCATAACAGTAGTTTTGTTTATGAAATATAATGTCACAATATTGTTATTAAAAAATACGTATTCAGTTTTGCACTATTTTTTTGTAATAACTATATGTAATGCGAAAAATATTGTTTGCTTCTCGATCCATGCTTTTTCAAACTTATTTTTTGCAAACAAACTTTATATAATTTTGATAGACCAATTTGAAATTCAATAATAAAATTTGGTATAATTATAAGTTAAATTTTGTTTCTTGAGTTAAAAAATACTTTAAATTCATTTTATCCATGTTACGATTGAAACCTTTCATATTTCCCGCAGCGTGAAAAAAGTTTTTAACGATTTTTTTTACTTACAATTACTGTAATATTTAAAAAGATATGAAACTTCATTTATGTATTGCATAAAACCGATTTTCATTACGAATTATATCAATTAAATTAATTTCTAACTAACTTTGCCTATGCTTGCCATGTAAAAACAGGCTGGAAAGACTCCCAGCGCCATCTGCGCTTCACGCTTCACTTGATCGTACTGGTGAACTAATGCTAACATACAGTCATTGCCAGGGGCTGGTGCAAACTCCTGTGTACTGTGCAGCTGTAGCAGATGCTCAAAATCCATCTGAATTTAGACCGATAGCTTGTCTTCCAACAATTCATAAATGCCTTACAGCCATCATTGAAGATAAGCTATATTCTCACTACGACGAGAATGACATCCTAACAGAAGAAGAAAAAAGATGGTAGCAATTTGCAGCCAACCACCTCAACAGAAAGACCGTAGGAGAGCATCAAGTGGGATACCACAATGACAGAGGAATTGGTGCATCTCTACTACAGAAGTGCGAAGTATGAAACCAAAAGCGAAGAGGGATACAACTCTATAACGAAGTTTGCTTTTTATGATTTAAGATGGTAGCTCTAAGAAAGCATCTAGAGGCGACTGTTGTCACTACCAACGCTCGAGACCGCTATGTAAGGATACCAGCGGTAAAAGACAAACTGCCGCAATACGTTTTTTTGTTCATTTTTCATAAAAATTTTATTTGAAGTTTTTGATAAATTAACGGTCTAAAAACATAAATAATAATATGTTATATTTATTTTCGAAAGACATGTGATATTTATGAGCGAAATTTCTTTTCGAAAGATATGTTGAATGTACGTTTAATACATTTCAGAATCCCACATTGTCGCGATGTTCTAATGCATCATTGAAGCAATAATGTCTTTCGCCATGTGCGCCATGAGAAGTAGAAATTTGTGCAGATTTGAAGCAGATTTCTGCAAAAATTTTTGCTTCGATGTGCCCGCTGGCCCTGATCTTGTGGACATAAGTGTTATTAGACACCTTGACACTGGAGAGACCTATGCATACCTGGGCGTGCCTCAGAGCCGCATTCAGGACGTTACATCAGTGAAGGAGTCTCTCCGAAGCAGATATAAGCATCTTCTTCGACAGATTTGGTCTTCAAATCTGTCGGCGTTGAAGAAGGTATCTGCGAATAACATGCTTGCCGTGCCGGTTCTATTCTACTCGTTTGGGGTGGCTCAATGCACGAAGAACAAGCTTACAAGCCTTGATATCGCCACACGTAAGATCATGCATATGCATAAGAGCTTGCATATCAATTTGTCCGTTCCACGATAACACATCTCACGCCCTCAAGGCTGACGCGGACTTCTGAATCTCCAATGTCGTCATAAACAAATTGTTCTAAGTACAGCTTACATCGTTGCGAATGGCAGAGATCCTCTCCTAAAAATGATCAGGAAACACGAGATGATTGGCAAAGGAGTATTCCTTTATAAAGCCGCAGAGCAGGCGGCCGAAACCCATGGCCTGAACTTAAACATCAGAAGTGAGGAAAGTGCATTACTCTATCTAGATTCTTGACTTCTAAACGCCGAAGTAAGGAAAGCAGAGGTTAAAAATTTCGCCAACAGCTACTCGACAAAAAAGGGACGGAAACTTTCACAGAAATGTAGAAAAACAGTCCTTGTCGAAGGAGCAAACTTTTGCTTTCCTCAAATCTTCAGGACTTAATTCAGGTACGGAGGGTTTCATTTTCGCATGCCAGGACGGTGTCATTTTCACCTTAGTATACCATGACCGCATTTTATGTCAAGAAATTCCCAGCGATAGGTGCAGAGCGTGTCATGCACACGCCCAGTACCTAGAACATATACTATCTGGGTGTCCCACTCACGCGGGAACGACGTATCTCCACCGACATAATGCAGCCCTAAGAGTGCTTTATTACTATCTTTGTCGCTCTTACGGTGTTGGCCGCGACCCAGTCCGGCCGAACGCTCCGAGAGAGGTAGAGTCAATTGTCCAAAACGAGAAGTGCCAAATTTTCTGGAACTACAATTTTCGGACAGCAGTCTCCGTTGCACACTCGATGCCTGTAATTGTTCACCAAGACTTCGAGAAACGAACTATATTTCTGATCGAATTCTCGGTGCTCTCGGAGGTGCGAAACTATCACTGGTACATAAGCTTCAAGCCATACCCGCGTGCCAAAAATATGCCAAGGCACTTGCGAGATGGATGCCGAAAGCTGTCATCCTTCGGTTGCTTCGTGTCCTCAAGACACACGAGGGTTTAGCTGGCCTGTCGTTGTGATTTCATCGTGCCCTGTGACCAACCATCTCACGGTTGTGAGACGTGGCCATAAGTGTGATTTACCGTGGTTCTACTGGGAGCCGGTGTCATTTTTAAGATGGCAGTTGCTCTCAGTGGGAACCGTGAGATGGGTGGTCACAGGGTACGATGAAATCACAACGACAGGCCGGCGAAAACCTCGTGTGTCTTGAGGAAACGAAGCGACCCAAGGATGACAGCTTTCTGCATCCATCTCGCAAGTGCTTTGGCATATTTTTTGGCACCCTGGTATGACTTTAAGGTTACGAGCCAGTGATAGTTTCGCACCTCCGAGAGCATCTATCACAAGGTAAATTACTTGTACCGAATATTTTGGGTACAGTCGTTGCAGCTATCTTTTAAGGTCTTGATACCTCTCCTCCTTTTCTTTCTCCTTGGCAGTGATATTGTATTCGGACGGAACCAAAAATTCGATCACGAATATAGTTCGTTTCTCGAAGTCTTGGAGAACGATGTCAGGCCTCGAGTGTGCAACGGAAACTGCTGTCCGAAAATCGTAGTTCCAGAAAATTTGGCACTTCTCATTTTGGACAATTGACTCTATCTCCCTTGGAGCGTTCGACAGGGCAGGGTCGCGACCAACACCGTAAGAGCGAAAAAGGTGGTAATAAAGCACTCTTAGGGCCGCGTTATGTCTATAGATATATGTGGTTCCTGCGTGGGTCGGACACCCCGAGAGTATGTGTTCTAGGTACTGGGCGTGTGCATGACACGCTCTGCACCTATCACTGGGAACTTATTGACATAAAATGCGGTCACAGTATGCTAAGGTGGAAATAACACCGTCCTGGCATGCGAAAATAAACTCCTCTGGACCTGAATTGAGCCCTGATGATCTGGGGAAAGCAAAAGTTTGCTCCTTCGACAAGGACTGTTTTTCTACATTCCTGTGAAAGTTTTCGTGCATTTTCTTGTTGTGTAGCTCTTGGTGAAATTTTTCAACCTCTGTTTATTTCACTTCGGCTTTTAGAAGTGAAGCATCTAGATGGAGCAATGCACTTTCCTCACTTCTGATGTGAAAATTCAGGCCAAGGGTCTCGGCCGCTTGCTCCGCGGCTTTGTAAAGGAACGCTCCTTCGCCAATCATCTCGTGATTCCTAACCATCTTTAAGAGAGGATCTCTGCCATTCGCAACGATGTAAGCTGTACTCAGAACAATTCGGTTATGAACACACTGGAGATTCAGAAGTCCGCGTCCGCCTTGACAGCGTGAAATGTATAATCGCGGAACTGATGAATTGATATGCAAGCTTTTATGCATATGCAGGATCTTACGTATCTGCTTCGGAGAGACTTCTTCACTGATGTTACGTCCTAAATGCGGCTTTGAGGCACGCCCAGGTATGTATAGGTCTCTCCAGTATTAATATGTCTGATAACACATATATCCACAAGCTCAGGGTCCTTGGGCACGCCAGTAATCTTTCCTATCTTCAGATTAATTTTGGCACATTTGTCCAAACCAAAGTCCATCCCAATATCTCCTGTGTAGTTCTTGACGATATTTACAGCAGTTTGAAGTTTGCTTTTACCAGAGGCATAGATCTTCCGGTCAGCCATATAAAATACATGAGTGACCTTATACTCGCGCTGATTAGTGTCGCCACAGATGTATCCAGGAGAATTTCATAGTGCGAGAATAGAGGCAGAAGTTTGATGCAAAAAATCAAACGGCTCATGGTATCACCTTGAAAGACGCCCATCTGGAAGGTTACGTTGTTCGTTGTCACACGATAATTTCTAGATGAGATAGTAAATCTAGTTTTCCAAACAGGCATAAATCTCTCTATGCATCTCACTATGTGTGGATGTACCTTCAAGCTTTCCAACAGACAGATGATAAGTCTATGAGAGGTTGAATCGAAAGCTTTCCGGTAGTTCGGTAGGCATGCGGGGCTCTACAACGATGGATGAACCCTTCTCCCTAGCTTCTCGTGGAAAGAGCAATGATAACACCAAACATAGTTGCAGTCAGTGCGGTTCAAAACAATCGAACGCGCAGGGCTCCCGGCAATGGGTCGGACAACAATGCGGACTATCCTAGAGTTGGAGGAGCCAATCAAGACAGAGTCAATGCGTTGGAATGGCAGAATCTCGTTACTTGTAGGTGGACGGATCGCCTCAGGTACGACCTGCTGGAGTGCTATGATACCAGTATGGCCCCTGAACGAAAAGGTTACATGGCGCGACTGCATACTCTGTGGTGCGAGAAACACCCAGAGCTCTCGCATTTTTCGCATAAACGTCTGCGAAACCGTGCCGAGAAACTCAGGAAAAGGGGTCACATAAGCGGAACGCCTACTCAACCGCAGCCAGAAAAGCAAGTAAAAGAGAAAGAGAGGCGAAATTGAGACCAACCGCGAGCAGGCATCCAATAGAGGAAGAGCGATGCTTCAGGACCCGGAGAAACATCAACATTCAGGTTTCTCTCAAGCCCAAAGATCTGGCTGAACTGGAGGACGAGCTTCGTGGAGATTTTTCTGAAGAATTCGAACTCTGGACTATCAACTGTAGTGTGTATAATGCAACGAGAGCTTTGGCAGATGCAAACCTTAAAACAACACCAACGGTTGATCATAAGATCAAAAGACGAATGCATCAACTCAGCACAAAAATAGGCTGGAAAAGGCAGTACGCGTCCCGCATTCAGTGTGTGATTGACTACATAACATCTGGCAGGACTTTCACGGCCAAGGTTCGACAGTTCGCGCGCGAACTGCGGATCCGTTATCACAACCTCAACAAGTCAAAGCTACTGACCATTAGGCAGCATATTGTTAACAGAATCCGAGTACCATCTAACTCTAGGAAAATTCTAAAGCGAAGAGAGAGGTGGGTCAGAGAAAATCAACAGTTATTGTCTGACCCATTTCGACTCTTCCAAGACCCTCCAGTTACTGTCGTCCACCCGCCCACACCAGAGGAGGTCGAGGCATTTTGGAGAGAAGTGTACGAAGTCCAGCATCCACTGAATGAAAACTCAAAGAATATAAATAGCTTGAAGGAGCTGTGCAGTTCCGTCATAAAACCTGAGGACGAATGCCCCCCTATCACTACCGAGGAGGTGAAAAACGTATTAAGAGGCATGAAGAACTATTCCGCTTTGGCACCAGATGGTACCAAGAGCTTCTGGTGGAAGAAGTTTCCTTTGACCCATCAGTATCTGGCCCGCATTTTCACCTCATATCTAAAGTCGGAAAAGCCTATTCCGGAGTGGTTGGTGGAAGAGCGCACAGTGCTCTTGTCGAAGACGGGCAAATTAGCTGATCCTAAGAATTACAGGCCAATAACTTGTCTGAACATACTGTATAAGATCTTCACAGCTATCCTAAATGATAGGATTGTTCCGACAATTAGACCTGTGTGGCGAGAGATATACGAACAACGCGGCTCAAAAAAAGGCCTTGCAGGATGTCGGGAGAACCTGCACATCGATAGATGTGTCTGTAAAGACGCAGCATCCTATCAGCGTTACCTATCGATAGCCTGGATTGATTAACGGAAAGCTTTCGATTCAACCTCCCATAGACTTATCATCTCTCTGTTGGAAAGCTTAAAGGTTCAACCACACATCGTGAAGTGCATAGAGAGATTAATGCCGCTTTGGAAAACCAGATTTACCATCTCATCTGGAAAACATCGTGTCATCACTAACAGTGTCACCTTTCAGAGAGGTGAGTTTCAGGGCGACACCATCAGCCTTCTCCTCTTTTGGCTCACATTATTTTATTGTATTCGAAAAAAATTTGATAAGCCTGGGAATTAATAAATGTTGACACAGTAAATTTTGGAAAAATTGAGTTTTGTGTGTTTTTTTTTTAATTATCTTTTTTCAGCTGAGTCTATAAAATATTTACAAAATCCGAGGGCTTTTTACTGATAAGAACAGGCTAGAAAAAAAATTAGCAAAATTAAAGAATCGAAAGAAGGGAGACAGCTGGTTTTAAAAATATTCATGTTTGTATTTTTCGAAACTATTATTGTTTATCTAGCTTTGCTAATTTTCTTTAACGCTGGAGGGCTTTTGTCAAAGAAAAATACACCAAATTTTTTGTTTTAAATTAAAAGATTTCAAAATAAGTAAGTAAAACGTTTGGCAGTTGTCTTTTTTTCTTCAAATTTATGTTTATATCAAGTTGTCAGTTTTACCAGTTATGATGACAAGTAATTTAACTGTTATAAATACCAAAACAAGAGAAAGTTTAAAATGTCCAATAGTTGGAATCTCAAGCGACTTGGACTCGCATTCTCTTCCACTCAAGGAAGATGTCGTAAAATATGTCCTTTTTGTGCAAAATCATTTACGACAGTAGAGTCAAAAGTGTCACACAAAGATGGTTAAGTTGAGCGAGATCTTTGTTGCAGTTTCTGAAGCATTGAAAAAACTTTCGTTCTCTGCATCGTTGCCAACAATTTCCGAAAAGGGTATTCGAAAAAAAGTTAAAGATTATTCTTAAAAATATCAAACTTTTCTAAAGGTTAAGTCACAAGCCAAAATGTTACTCTTTAAGAAGGATCTTAGAAGACTGTTTGATATTTGTTCTTGCAAGTGTCCTAGTTTGGATTCATGTTCTTGTAAAATACCATATAAGGTAGCAGAAAGAGAGAAAGCTTTGCTTATAGGTCAAAGAACAAGCAGAAGAATGTATATTGTTGATGTTGATCATAAAGCAGCCCGGGATCTAGTTGCAAAACCGAATAAGTCGTACGTAAGAAATTTTATTCTCAATGCTGAAAATGAAGAACAGTCTCCATCCTCCTCAACGATGAATGCAGGAGATCACCTAAACTGCAAAGACACTATTGAAGCAGAAAATTCATTTATAGAGCAGGACGAACGAACTACTGGCGATGACAATGGTGTTGAAGACGTTGAAAATGATCTCGATGACGATGATGATGACGACTTCATTCCTGGACCACGTATTGTTCAACAGTTTAAGCCTACGACGCAAATGAGAGTAAATTTAAGAACAGTAGCTGAAGCAGTCCGAAAAACGGGAATATCAGTACGAGTTGCATCCCAGGTCACATGTGCTTTAATAAAGGACTTAAAAATTATTTCTGAAGAAGACAATTCAAAATCTGTTGACAAGTGCAAAGTCCAAAGAGCTTTAAAGCGAAGACAAAGTTGCAAGTGAGTGATCGTCAGGAAGTGAGAAATTTAACATCCCTATACTTTGATTATAGGAAAGATGTCACTTTAGTAAAAAAATAAAAAAGATGGCAAATTATATCGAAGCTTTATAAGGGAACAGCATGCAGTTTTGGTTGAAGAACCTGATGCAAAATACATTGGACACATTGCTCCTGATTCGAGCTCCGCAGCATCTATCACAGACGGTATAGATTTTATTACAATGCTTTTTATTCTGAGGTCTAATTACGCTTTTTTTTCAGGAATTTTTGAACACTTTGACCGATCTGGAATAAGGATAGATATTTTATGCGTTTTGACTGTAACAGTACGGCTATTAATACGGGATGCAATGCTGTCATTCTTGCTTTAATCGAGAAGCGACTGAATCGACCAGTTTAATGGGTCGTATGCATGCTTCATATAAACGAGTTACCACTACGGCATCTTTTTATCAGTCTAGACGGTACGAGTTCTGGCCCAAACAGTTTTGTTGGTCCCATTGGTAAACAGTTAACGAATTGTGAATAGCTTCCTATCATTAAGTTTCGTAAAATTGAAACTAAATTGCCAGAAATTGAATCCAAATCTTTGAGAAAGGATCAGGCATATTTTCTATCATTGTGTAAGGCTGTTATGTCCGGCATATGTCCAGCAGACATATGCATATGACCAATTTTGCGTCTGCTCATTGGTTCCAAAATACTTTTCAGAAACTTGACGATCTTAGCGAACTTCGTGATGAAGGTTTATGCGCCAATGTGGTTCATGATCAAAACCAATCCGTCGTGTACGCAGGGTGCCAAGCATTTATGGAAGAAGGTGCAACTTTCTCGGTACCTAGATCGGAGCCTCAAGCTTGTTGTTGATCTGGTACTCCAGCGAGGTGCTTATTTTGTCCATCCTGAAAACCTCCTGTTTGCAATGTCAGGAGGCGATAAAAAAAACAATCAGAGAAGAAGAAGTTCAGCCAATCCTCAGCATCCGGCAAGAATCATCCCCAGATCCGCAACGATCACATGGACCTAGAACCTTCAACATTTCAACCTTGCAGTTCGATGCAACAGATTATACAAAGATTATTGATTTGAACAAAACCAGCTTGTGAAACTGTCGGGGATCAAGGGTTTCATGTGAGAGAAGTGAGAAAGGTAAGCGTACGTGGCGGTACAAGTGGCAAAGAGCTTCACAAAGTTATCATGATTGGGATGGCCATTGTGGCACCACTAATATTCCCCTTCTTCCTCTTTTTCAATCTCATGAAGGACTCTTACTATGATGAAAAACGGTGGAAATCATACAAAAAATAGTTTTCCATAAAACTGTGAAAACATCTATCGTCATACTATCTGGATCTCTAAATAATGAAATATAATTTTCGCATTACGTGTTATTGCGACATGCAAATAAGTCAATCTCAGGGTTTCCAAGAGAATTATAAATTCTCTTAAAAGATTTTTGATTCAAGGAGTATTCAGTCTCTGGCTCCAATCTACGCGATTCATGATCTGCTTCTGTATTATCCTCGGATTTAATATACGATGGGAACACCTAAATATTTCTATATCCTTACACCAAGACAAAGGGAGCGTGTGAGTTCATAAAGATTTTCAAATCGTATTACCCCGATTCTATTACTATAGGAAATTGCAACCGTATTATCAATGCGGAGTAAAATACTACAGCCTCTAATATCTGAAGCAAAGCACTTTAAACCGAGATCTAACTCCATTACAGGCAATATCCCACCCTGTTAGAGAGGCATATGAGAAAATTTCGAGAGAATATTTCACCGTATTTATAGAGTTTTTGTTGCCTCCGAAGTATTTTTAAGCCACCAAAGTAAATCGGGCCTTAGTTCTCTTGATAAAAACATCTTACTGTCATAG
This sequence comes from Andricus curvator, assembly GCA_932195095.1. Lineage (NCBI taxonomy): Eukaryota > Metazoa > Arthropoda > Insecta > Hymenoptera > Cynipidae > Andricus > Andricus curvator. The sequence continues at coordinate 65,094 of CAKNYM010046231.1, forward strand.
TTATCACCGTTTGACTCTAAGGCCAACAATTTTTCGCCCTCCAGGACTTTCATATGAGCCCAACTGTACTTGACAGCAGGACATCAAGAGACTAAATATCCCAAAAACTCAGCAAAAACTCGAATCTTACACTCCCTGGTATTCGAAAATTTAATCGCTAATTGTTTAACTTCATCTTTTTACTAATGGGCAGTTTCATAATCATGTTTATTGAGTCGAAAATAAATCCTAAAAATTAGCAAACCGTACTTGGAGAAAATTTTATCTTTTCCTTAATAATAACGAATCCGAACCTCTGCAAAAAATCACAAGTAAATCGAACTGCTTCTTTACACTCGTCGTAAGAATCTCCAAGAATCAAGAATTCATCTATATAAGCTACACAACGAATTCCCAGATTTCTCAAAAATGATCAAAGGTTTCATAATTTTGGTGAAAACGAAAGGAGCCACGGAGATTCCAAAAGGGAAACAGATACATTCATACAAGATGTTGTTAAACTGAAAACTAAGGTATTTCCTGCCTGATTCTTTTATCGAAATCAAGAAGTAAACATCTTTGAGGTCAATTGTGCTCATGAAACATCCTGTAGTTAATAATTTGGAATTAAAAATATGGATTTGGTTCAAAATTAACTGAAAACCACTAGTAAATTTTGGAGCGAGAAAATTATCTGAATAAATTTCTGATTAGACCAATAACATATGGAGGTATAGGGTATGGACTGAAAGGTATTTCTTTTCAGGAAGGATAACTAAGACGTGACTGTAAATTCAGCTTGCCTTTTCACAGTTGATGATTTTATGGACTCGCATGAATTTCTTTGGCTAAAGTCAGCCAACATTTTAGAAGCCACGCGCTCGCTCAATTATTATTTTGAAACGCTGAAAAAAAAATACACCAGAGTTTTTCCACTACGAAGATTCAGTTTCCGGGAAGGAATGGCCAAATTCGAAAATACGTTATTTTGGAACACTCTAATGGTTATTTATATTTGTTGAAGAATCTGATTTTACATTCAAAAACTTTTTTTATTAACATCATTCAAAGTTGATGCAACAATAGAAAATATTTGTTGATTCGAGCCGAGTTGATTGACCCATAATTTTGATATACTAGAAATCCCATTTAAGTGCGGTTTCGGGCAGGGCCCTAAATGGCCTTCACTTAAAGTGAACATGACATTTGCTCACTCCGAATGTAAACAGGCAGGGCCGCATGAATCCTTTCTGTTGGATTTGGACGCATGATGTAACCTGATGCAACTAACGCACTGAGTGCAGTGATTTACCTATAATATTATTACATTTTATTGAAAATTCAGGAAGCTATGTTATTTTTAATATTTAAAAAATCTATTTCTTTACAGTAAACCTTTTTCATTAATATAATTAAAACTTAATGGAAGAATAAAAAGGACAAGATTTTAAAATTGGTCCAAAATCTCATCAGGATAAATTGAAATCTCAACAACGACACTCATCACATCGCGAAGAACGATCACTTCGTCGAGACGATCGTCTCGTCTCGATCGACTTTTTCATTACAAATTCTTGATCTCGAGTACATTTTAGTTCTATTTAATTATGTTTCAAGAAAATCATGAATTCTTCCAAAAATGATCGACATGCATCGCTAGTGTATGGGCACCCTGTCAAAGCGCCCCCTAATATTTTACTTGAAAATATTTTCATTATTGATTTTATTATTATTTATAAATATGGGGTAAGCGGTACCACAATAGTGGTCTGCGGATATTAGTGGCCTCGGCAACACTTTCAAACTTTCAAGTCGAATTAAGACGTATATATAACGAAACATTATATTCAAAACTAATAGTTTGGAAGCTGCGTATTTCATACTTTTGGCCACACACTTGTCAATGTAATACAGTTTGAAAATCTATCTTTTGTGCACATTTCAAATTATTATTCTGAAAGTCCCAAGGTTGGATACCACAATGCTCAAATCCCCAAAATTCTTGTTTAATACGCAACATTTTAATTTTGAAGTTTTTCTGAGTAAACGACTATTCACTTCCAAATAATAAATTAACGGAAATATTTTACTGAATAGTTCATCCCTAATAGCACGGAACGTCCCTGGAACGTTCCGTGGGCACCTTTGGAACGTTTCCGGGACGTGTAAGATGTCCTCCCTTGGGAACGTTCCAGCGGAATGTTTCCGGAACGTCGCACTGACACCTGACGGGAGCTTACCGTTATTGTTATTTTTAACAACAAATATCTTGTAAACCGTAAGAGATAAGTTGAAATGGATGTCATTTTTTAGCTTTGAGTACTGCATAAATTACATTATAATACAGGGTGTCCAAAAAGGAACGAAACACCTTAATAATTTTCGAAGTAACATATTTTTCAAAAAGGTCAAGGTCATGCTTAAAGTAGCTTTTAACGAGGAATCCAGTGATGACCTTGGATATGACCTTGAGCTTGACCTTCAAGGTTGTTTCAAGGTCAACGTTCTTCTTTTAAGTGGGAACCCCTATTTTTGACAACGGTAATCGAAAGAGCGGGAAATTTTACGTCCAAACATGTACTCAGGTTATGGGTCAAGGGTGACCTTGAACTTCAGCTGAAGGTTATTAGGCTTGATCCAGGCATGGGGGGGGGAGCCCAATCTGTACTGCTGCGGCTCAGGTGTTTACGAAAAACGTCGAGGTCATTCTTGGAGTAACTTTTAACGAGGAATCCAGTGGTGACCTTGAATTTGATCTAGAGCTTGACCTTCAAGGTCATTTGCAGGTTAATTTTTTAACATTTAGCGTTACTCAGGAACAAAGATGTGGACGTAGTAAAATCTGTTCCCTTTGGGGTGCTTGACTTACGTGAGTCCCCTTGCCTCTCACGGTCGGGGTGCTTGATTTTCGTGAGTCCCCTTGCCTCGCACGATCAGGGTGCTTGATTTACGTGAGTACCCTTGCCTCTCACGATCGGGGTGCTTGATTTACGTGAGTCATCTCAGCACAACATTTCATTTTAAGTGCTCGAATTGTTCTCCATTCACCTCTTGACAGAAAGCTAATCCATGATAAGAAGCATCAATAGCATTTTGGATCATTTCAATGGGAATGAGAGCTGACTCATCTACGATCCTTCACCGTAATTCATCTAAATTTTGGGGTTTTGTTTTGAACACCCGATCCTTCAGATAACCCCAATAAAAATAATCTAGAGGCGTCAAATCAGGTGACCTAGCTGGCCATTCAATTGTGCCCCTCCGTCCTATCCACCGATCAATAAATACCTCATCTAAGTAAGCGCGAATGTCTCGTCCATGGTGAGCAGCTGCACCGTCCTGCTGAAACCATATGTCTTTAAAGATGTCTTTGAATATTTCTCTGATTGCACAAACTATTAAATGTCGAAGCATAGCTTCATAGTTTTGAGCATTTAAGTTACCATCAATGAAAATTTGTCCTATAATTCTATTGTTAAGTATTCCAGCCCAAGCATTTAATTTCTGCGGATACTGCGATTTATCTTCTCGCATGCAGTGAGGATTTTCATCTGCTCAATATCTGCAATTATGTCTATTCAAAGTTCCATCAAGTTGGAAAGTTGCTTCATCTGAAAAAGCTATGTTTGATAGACGTGTACAGAATATTTACTTATGTCATGCTCTTGAGCAGCTCTGCGGATGGAATTATGCGGATTTCCAGTAAATGATAAAAAAACATCTAGTGACTTCTCCTTATTTGTTGCTGACCTTGGTCTGCCTGATCTAGGTAGATTTCTGACAATGCCGAGATCATTGAACCTACTAACTATATTTTGAACGGTCGAGAGTGCAATTGGAGTTCTACCAACCCTAAATGTTTCATTGAAAACATTCATCACTGTCCTGAGAGATCTTTTCACTTGACCCCAACCTCTCATCATAAGAAGTGTTATTCTTTCTCTGTCAGTGAGGCGTTGCATTTTGACTTTACGGACTAGCCCTTACTCAAATTTCAATCAAAATCAAGAAGCTTAAACTCATAACGCAGATAAACGTTTTAAAAAAATTGAAAATTGTAATCTGGCATTTTTACGTAAATGCTCTACCTCATTTTTACATGTAAACCACTGCACTCATGATTGATAGAAATTTTTGTATGGTAAAAAAATTTGGAATTTGTTGCTTATTTAAGTATCAATTTATAACGAAGCTTAAACTTGTAACTATTCAGTTCTTTAATTTTTATTTATTTATTCATTATTTTATCAAATTTTTTGTGAAGAAAGTTAAAACTATACTTTGATCGACTTTTTTTATTATTCGTGGGTTTTATGCTAGCATAACTAATATTCAATACGCACATTTTATTTATTTTTTTATTTTATTTTTTTTATTTTGTTATTAAAATTTTTTTTTGACATTGACGGTCAATTTCAAGGTCAAATTCAAGATCGCCACTGGATTCCTCGTTAAATGTTACTCTAAGAATGATCTCGACCTTTTGCGTAAACACCTGACCCGAAGCAGTACAGATTGGACCCGGCCCAAACCTGGGTCAAGCCTAAAAACCTTCAGCTGAAGTTCAAGGTCATCCTTGACCCATGACCTGAGTACATATTTGGACGCAAAATTTCACGCTCTTTCGATTGCCATTGTCAAAAATAGGGTTTCCGAATTAAAAAAAGAAAGTTGACCTTGAAATAACCTTGAAGGTTAAGTTCGAGGTCAAATTCAAGGTCATCATACGATTCCTCGTTAAAAGTTACTTCAAGAATGACCTTGACCTCTTCGACAAATATAAAATATAAAATACAATTATTTAGGTGTTTCGTTACTTTTTGGCCATAGCATAATCTTATCTTACTCTAGAAACTATCCGAGGAAAATATTTGTAGCATTTCTAGAATGAGATAAACGTATGCTATTTTTGCATGTTAGAGTGAAAGAAAGAGAGTTTTTCCAACAGAGGTGTAAATGAGCTATTATGCGCCTGCCTTGATTTCAGTTCCACGTTACATTAATTGTACGCCGGTTTGTAAGCTTCAACCAAAGATTTTCCATTTCTGCCTCTATTTCCATCCATTATTACTCAATCTGGATATGATTTATTGAAATTTGATCCGCCGTTTACTTTTAATGACTTTCAATTCTAAAAGTTTTTAATAATAATATATTTCTCTTACGCGCATTTGAATTGCGCGGGCCACCATTCTTCCTATGGCCAATCAACGCAAAGTTCCTCTGCTTAGAAAATTGGATCAAAATCATAACTTTCATAAGCATTAGACTTTAAAGCAGGGACATGACACGGTCATTATGATTATAGTTCCCAATTTGACTCAGCGGGGAAAATGCGAAACAGCAGCGCTGATTGCCTTTCGCTCAATTATCTTGTTTAACTTTAAATAAAATATCAGAATTCATTAACTTTTTCGATTAAATTCACATTCATAAAATAATAAAGCGATATAAGTATCCGTTTTTGTAGTTCTAAATTAAACATATATAAGTTACGTGTAAAAGAACGTGTAATTTATGATAACAATATTTGATACTTTTGTAACCTTTATATTTATATTCTGCACTGAGATTATGTATGCTTGAATTCGTAAAAGAACACGTCAACTAGTAAAATACCGACATCCAACAGAGGGAATTCAACCAAAAAATTCTAAAACTTCTTATAAAATCGTTACGTTAGGCGGGTTATACGTAAAGAAATTTTGAAGGTTATATTTGAACATCGGATTTCGACACGTCCATTTTGGTTATTTCGATACTTATGAGTCTTTTGTCAAAATTTAAACCAGTTTAAACACACAATTTTGGCGATAGGCGATCAGCGCCACGGTTTCGCTGTTTCTCCGCTGTGTTGGGTGAGAAGGGGGGGGGCTGAAGCCCTTCCGTCGAAATTTCGTAATCACATCTGTTATAGATTGGAAAACTTCATTCTATTTACAACAGCTTTCCAGATAACAATTTGCTCACACCTTGCCCGCATGGTGTTTGCATGCGTGCCGACCGATCGGCACGATATGAGGGCAAGAGTGCAGACATATGTGTCCTCATATACGTCGCATATGCGCCACACGTGCGTGCCAGCGTCGTGCTAGAATGCACGTGTTTTGAGTTATAATTATTGAAAACAAGATGTTAAAAATAACATAAGTAACAGGAAATATTGTATGACGTTTTTAAGAAGAGACTCCTGTGTTGAAAGTTGTTCTTTCACAACTGATGATGCAACAGGTGTTTATTCCAAAAGCGACATCCACAAAATTATTCCTGCTACCTCTTAAATAATGTATTAGCGAGAAATATATATTCATCTGAAAATATTTTTTTATTTCGAACAATTCAAATTATTCAACACAGAACGTTCATTCAAAACTTTTGTTAAAAAACAAAGGGATTTTAAAGAACACTATACTTTTGAATCTTCCAGTTAATTACTTTCAATTGTTTCTGAAGTTGCATATTTTTAATCGTTCTACTTCTGAGATTTAGGAACTTAAATCTCAGAAGTAGAACGATTGAAAATGTGCACTTTAAAAACTTGTTTTCGATGATTTGAAATCTGAATATAGTAAATATAGTAAAAAATAGTTGAGAAGATATATTGAGTTTTTGTATTGCGAAGAATTTTTATAGAAACGTTGTGACAATCACCAATTGACAGTTGCCGATGCTTTGACGTTTAATTTTAAAACGTCTGTGCACAAATGTGGGGGAAGTACAAAGCCCGAGCGCGTAGCACGAGGTTAATACATTATCGAGCGTGAAGGTTTTTTTGTTTTAGTTTTTCTTCTAGTTGTATATTTTTCTTTATTTTTATCATTTGACTATAAAATACTTATGGTGCGTTTTCACGGAGCTAAACTTTTAGAGTTCAAAAAATCATTTTTAAACAATTACAACTCTTGCCGACTTTGTTCTTTGCCTTAAAATTTGTTTATACTCCAACCTAATTTTCCTAACCAAAACCAAAGAAAAAATGTTTATTTAATTTGAACAAAAATAATTATTCATTTTTATTTCGACTTTTTGTCTGTAAAATAAACTTGGAAAATAACAAAAATTTAGAGCATGAAGCGAATTTGATCAGAGTTTTATTTTTACACAACTGCTATATTATATTTTTAGTAATAATGCGCTTTTTGTGTCGCACTCTTCACCGCACGCTATATGCCGACATTTTGCCCTAAGTACCTGACGAGCATGATAGACGCACGCTGTGCTGCATATCATGCAGACCGTGTGCGGGCACTATGCGGGATTACTTATTACCCTCAGAGCGTGCTGTCACTGTGCTTTCATTGTTGCCGACACATCGTGCTTGCACGCCATGCGCCCATGTGCGTCCGCATGCAATGTTATCTGGGTTGTGTCTATGTTCTAACAGCTCTGCGTTATTTGGCATAAACGCTAATGATAAAGAGGGATTACATAGAGTATAGAGACCATAATTAATAAACTGGTGCGTCTATTCTTCACGTTACCTGCGAATATGAAGGTAGTAAACTGTAGATAAATGTTTATTTTTCATCCTGATGGCCTTAACAATTTTACTTGCTTACATTTCCATTTTTTTTACAGAATTTTCTTAAAACTAACACTCTACTTCCTCTCCTATTTACAATCTATCCTTCTGCATTCCTCTTCCTCCTTCCTTATCTTCTTCTCCATCTAACCCAACACCCCCTTCACCCATGCTACTGCCCTTTTGTCCCCCCCCCCTTTCATGCATCAGTACCACCATGCTTATTCCACTCCTTTCCACCTCCACGCACTCCTTTCCATCTCCACGCACTCATCCAACCAGTGCTCTACTCTTGCATCCCCCTTCCCACACAGTTCACACATCCTCTTCCCCCTAGAGAGCCAGAACCTAATAAAACTCTCCATGCACCCACATCTCATTCTCGCATAAGCTCCTCACTTCCTTTCTGTCCTTTCTCACACAAATATTTCGCTCTTGCCCTTGGCATAATTCACACATAGTTCCCGTTGAACCTTGACTCTCTTATTCTCTCTTCCCCTGCTGTCTTTTCTCTCCCTCCATGCCGTTTTTCTTAATCATCTCATATATCTTCCTTCCTTCCTCGTGCATCCTTCTAGCTTCATCCATCTGCAGTCCATTCCTTCTAAAATACCTTTCACTTTTAACCTCCATCTTCCCATCCCCTCTTCTGTTCTCCTTCTTCCACCAACACTCCCCAACAAGCTTACTTCCCCCCCCCCCCCCCGTTCAAAAAGTTTCTCCTCGTATTTACACGCCCGACTCCCCGTTAAAATTCCTACACTCGTCTGCCCGTCTCCCTCCTTACAATATAATTAGGCGTGGTAATTAGGCGCCAACGGCCATACCACGCTGAAAACCCCAGTTCTCGTCAGATCACTGAAGTTAAGCAGCGTTGGACGCGGTTAGTACTTGGATGGGTGACCATTCAAGAATACTGACATGAGTGCTGTTGGCACATCGTGGGTGTGGTGAGCCCACACTTGTAGTTATTTATAACTACAAGAAAAACCTAGAAACACTACCCGAATCGGGTAGTGTCACGCCTACCCTGAAAGGGAAATGGTTTAATGGTGTTCCTTGCCAACCCCAGTCTCCACTTTACATACCTCTCCTGTGTTCTATTTACATCTTCACTTTCCTTCAACCCCCACACCACTACTCCATACAATAGCACACTCATTACTAGTGAGGGAAATTTTTAAACAGTTTTCAGAACAAAAATTTGACGTATAAATTAATGTTTTTAGCTTAAAATTGCTTAAAATAATATAATCTGAAAAAATGTATCCTGAAAAGTTCGAATCTTTTAAGTTCAATGACCGTGATCAATTCTTTCTCAATTTTACAATTTTCATTTGCGGCCAAAAAGATTTTTTTTTCATCCTAGGATGACAAATATTGATACAATAAAATGCAACAAAAAAGTACAAAATTCGTCCGAATAAAAGAAAAAAGTCGTACTTCCCTGGAAAAATGGTTTAATTTTTTGTATTTTATTATAAAATTTTTTTCACCAGGGATATTAGAAAAATTATTAAAAAATA
>CAKNYM010046232.1:1348-15309 GCA_932195095.1 Andricus curvator
AATCTTAGAATTTATTTATTTTCAAAAAGTAAAAGTTATGAACTTATAATTCAGTTTAAAATTGTTTAGTTTTTGATATTTGATTTATGATTTCTCATTTTAAATGAAAGTAAAATATTGCTGAAAATTAAAAAAAAAATGTCTTCCCTAATTAAAAAAATTCAAAGTAAATGGATTATAAATGGAATACTTCAGATTGAAACAATATTTGAATAGGATTTGGAACTGAATAAGAGCATTTAATTTTTCAAATTATTTTTAAATTAAGAATAGTTTATAAAGTTTCAATCGGATGTTTATATTTGTTTAACTACTGAGACTTTCAAATTGAAAAAATTGAATCGTCTTCTAAAGTCAATTATTGTTCAATTTTCAATAATTGAACTACAGTTCAGTGTGATTGATTGTAATAGCAAAAGTTCTTGGTAAAAGTGTAATGTTGCTTTTAAATTGTAGTTTTAACTTAGAATCTTTTATAAACGGAATAAAACAGTATTTCAGATACAAATTTGAAATTGTCAAATTGATTAATTTATTTTAAACAAAGTCTTTTCTACTATAAAAGATGGCTCTTTAACAAAATACTTGAATTTTCAACCTAAAAAGATAAATTCCCAACAAAAAGTGTCATAGTTTATATTTGAATCAAAAAAGATAAAGTTTATACAAAAAAACTGTTTTTTAAAACCAAAAAGACAAACTTTCTCTAAAAAAATTGAATTTACAAACAATGTAGTTTAACTTTTACCCAAGTAGTTGAATTTTTATTTTAAAAAGATTAATTTACAACAAAATAATTAGACTTTCAACCAAAGAGATGAATTTTCAACTAAAAATATAACTCTTCAAAAAAAAAAAATTATTTCTTAACAAAGTGATTCAACCAAATCTTTCAAACAAAATAGTTGAATACTCAAGCAAAGAAGAATAATTTTCAAACAAAAAGTTGCATTTAAAAAAAAAGAAGAAATTTATACCAAAGCCGATGAATTTATAAATCAAAAAGATAAATTAAAAAAAAAAAATAGTTGAATTTTCTGTTAAAAAAGATTTTAGTTGACTTTTCACGATAAACATATGAATTTTTAACCAAGCAATAATTTTCTACGAAAAAAATTGAATTTTTAATCCAAAAAGTCGAATTTTTACCCAAAAAGGATGACTTTTTCACAAAATTGTTGAATTCTCCACACATTAGTTGCATTTTTATACAAAAAAGATGAAATTTCTCTCCAAATTAATTTTTATTGAAAAAAAAATAGTTGAATTTTCATCCAGAAAAGATTCCACTTGACTTTTCAAGATCAAAATATGAATTTTTTAACAAAAAATAAGTTTCTACGAACAAAATTGAATTTTTCATCCAAAAAGACGAATTTTTTCAACCAAAAGGGATGCATTTTTAACGAAATAGTTGAATTCTCTACCAAATAGTTGAATTTTTATACAACAAAAATGATAATTTGTACTAAACCAGATGAATTTTTTATTAAAAAAAAACAAATTTTCAAAAAAATAATTAAATTTTCATCCAGAAAAGATTTCAGTTCTCTTTTCAGCACCAAAATATTAAATTTAACCAAAAAGTAAATTTTCTACAAAATAGTTTAATAGAATTTTGAAATCAGAAAGACAAATTTGCATAAAAGAGTGAAATTTTCAACCGAACGGTTGCATTTTTATGCAGGAAAGATGAAATGTTTCTTCTAAAACAGATGAATTAAAAAAAAAAAAAAAAAAAATAGTCAAATTTTCATTCAAAGAAAATTCTAGTACACTTTCCAACACCAAAATAAGAATTGTAAACTATAAGTCAATTTTCTGCTAAATAGTCGAATTTTTAACCAAAAGGTATAACTTTTTAAAAATATTGTTAAATTTTCAACCAGACAGTTGCATTTTGCTCCAAGAAAAATGAAAATTCTACTAAAACAGGTGAATTTTTAAATCAAAAAGACAAATTTTCAAAAAAGAGTTGAATTTTCATCCAAAAAAATTGCAATAGACTTATCAGCAACAAAATATGAATTTTAAACAAAATGTTAAAATTATACGAAAAGAGTTGAATTTTTCACCCAAAAAAACGAATTTTCAACAAAACAGTTGAATTTGCAAAAAAAATGATGTCTTTTTAAGAAAACTGTTGAATTTTGAACCAAATAATAAAATTTGTAACTAAAAAGATAATCTTCAGGAGAAAGTTTTTGCGAATTTGCAAAAATTACGTACATAAGTGTAGGACCCCCTCCCCCCTACCTTAAAAAATCGTAACAAAATGTCTCCCCCCCCTTGAGCTGTTGCGTAATTTAAGTACGGTCGCTTAGTGCCACTGATATTACTATTGAATTTTGAGAATTTTGAAAAAAATTCAAACTTGAGATCCATACCCGTGTAGAAATTTTGCTATGGCCCAGACCGGGCCCAGATCAGGCCAAATCTGGCCCAGGTATGGTAAACGGACCTGGGCCCGATCGCTGATGAAACACACGGTCCGATCGGAGCCAGATATGGCGCCCGATCTGGCCACCCGATCGGTACCCGACCTGGCCCCGACCAATTTCCCGTTAAGAGCCATTTTTGAAATTTACAATTTCTTATAATTTTGTGTATAATAATCATTTTATAACAAGAAAAATTAATAAAGTGAACTATATTTTTTATTCAAGTACCAAATATTAACGCAAAAACAAACTAAATACATTTTTTAGTCTTTTTGACTTCGTTATTTACAATCTCCGGCCCAGTCCTTGGCGGGAATTTCTTAAAAATAATTCTAATTTTGATTCGAAACGGGTAATTCACAAAAAGAATTAAAATTCTGGACTAGAACGGGGAATTTTTAAAAAGAATTCTAATTCTTTTCGCGAATTACCCGTTTCCAATCCGTTTCTAAAAAAAAATTAGAATAAATTCTGAGTTGGAACAAGGAGTATTTAAATTTCAACCAATTTTGAGCTATAATTGGACATTTTCAAAAAGAATTAAAATTCTGAACTGTAACAGGGAATTTTTCAAAAGAATTATAATTCTGTGTTGAAACGGAATTTTCGAATTTAAACAAATTCTCAGTTGGAACAGGAAATATTCCAATTTTGATCAATTTTGAGCTGGAATTTGAAATTTTCGAAAAAAACATAAAAGTCTGCATTGGAACAGGACATTTTTCAAAAGAAACTTAATTCTTAGTTGAAACGGGTAATTTTCGAAAATAATTAAAATTCTGGATTGGAACAGGGAATTTTTTAATATTAACAGCATCTGACCCAGAACGGGAAATTTCGAAAAGAATTTAAATTCTGGATTGGAGCCGGGAATTTCTCCGAAGAAATTTAATTCTGAGTTGAAACGGGGTATTTTCGAAAAGTATTGAAATTTCAAGTTTTTGGAAAATTTCAATTAAAACGATTTAAAATAATATACATTTTTTTATTTGTGTAACTTTGATGCAAACTCAAAATATCTTCGAAATATACAATTTATGATAAGTTTTCAAATAAATTTCAATTTTGAGGTTAGGTTTCGATTCAATCAATACAATTTAACAATTTACGTACACTCGGTCACATAACGAAAATTGTCTAAAGCAGCTAACGAGCGATGCTTTCGAAGTCATGGTGTACTAGGCCTCGGCATATTGTTTATTGCATTATACACTTAAACTCAGATAATAAACATGAATTTTATCAACAATAACACACTTCATTTCACAGCAAGGCAAGTTCCCTAAATTGGAACTAGGTGGCGTTGCAATACTTGAACCGGTCTGGCTCGGGTCTGGGCCATGGAATTATCCCGATCTGGCGCCGACGATGCTAAACCGATCAGGGCCAGATCGGTAATCGGCAAAATATATATAATCATTTCTATTTCTTCTTGCAGTACCAGATGCACTTTCCGAACTGTTCCAGCGTCATAGACAACTTCAACCTACTACCCATGGCATTCGATATTTCAGTCTATCACCAAATAAGTTAATTTCAATATTCCTGATTGATTTTGAGAGAAATAAGATAACACGAAACGGTTTCATCATTGGAGTAGAAGTGGATGATTTACTGCGTCAAATATATGATGTTGATGGATTTCCGGTTATAGCGCGCGTAAATGGCAGGGGCAATACTCGTTTGACACCAGCAGAAATTCAGCAAATACCGTACAACAGCGAGGAGATTTATGATATTCTACCAGGATTTAAAGCAATTTTGCGTCACATATGTAGGCCACGAAGTGTCAACTAATTGAAGTCAAGAAATTTGTCAAACTGAAGTACAATATTATTTATGTGACTCCGGTGCATTAACGCGTTTTTATGCGACAGCGTAGAGTATCGTAATGTTGTACATTACGATACTGTAGTAATGTATAATAATAAATCAAATAAATATACACTGTTGAAAATTTCCGCTCGAAACTTCCAACAAATGTATTGGAAGTTTATTTCCGAAACGTAAGGTAACGCTACAATACAAAATGTTGTAGTTCCCAAATGCTGGTACTGCAATGGTACCTCACATGTATTGGAATTTTACAATACATTTCCAATAGCCAGTAACACTTCTGTATCATATTGGCGGCTGGATATCTCGAAACCTGTTGAACCGAAAAATTGAAAAAGAAAAAAACGTAAATCATTTCTCAGGATATTCATGAAATTCACGTAATTAATTGAATTCTCGAAATTTATGGAATTCAAGATATTTATGGAATTCAAGAAATTAACGGAATATCAGGATTTCACAAAATTCACAGAATTTACGGAATTTACGAAATTCATGGAATGCAGGAAATTCATTGAATTAACAGAATTCATGGTGTTTGCGCGCACAAGTAAGTTCTGACGTGCTGTTTTAAAAATTCGGGTTCATATGTCTAAATTCAAAAACTACAAAGATGCCTTAAACTTATTTATTAAAAACATTTTGCAATAGAAAGTTTACACAGAAAGTGATGATACAAACAAGGATTATTGAATTCAAATCGCGCTAGGTCTGAGGTAACCAAAATATCACCAAGGCTAAAGTTCCGTTCAAGATCTTGTCTCAGACCGCAACTGTCCGTTTTTGCCTTTTCTCGCCCCTGCGAGGAGAAAACCAAAATCGCTTGATTTTCCGGCGTTGCCAAATGTATACCGACATTCAGAACTTAAAAGCTAGGAAGTACCAAGACTTGACAACGTCGCACAAGAAAATGTCGAAGGCACTATTGCCCATATTGGCACCACTTGGGCCGTTTTCTGAAGACGGCTGCGTTTACAGATTTATGGTCGCCTTTATCTCCTGAAGGCTAAACGTGTGAAATAGATTTACCATTTTAATTACTACGTCTAAACACATGGAATTCACGGAATTCATGGAATTGACAGAACTCATGGAATTCACGAAATTCAAGGAATTCATGGGATTCAAGGAATTCATCGAATTCACGGAATTCACAGAACTCACGGAATTCAAGGATTACACGGAATTCACGGAATTAATGAAATTCATAGTATTCAAGGCATTCAAAGATTTCATGGAATTAAAGGAAATCACGAAATTGATGGAATTCATAGAATTCACGGAATTGAAGGAATTCACGGAATTCGAAGAATTTACGGAATTTACGGAATTCGAGGAATACATGGAATTCACCAAATTCACAGAATTCGCGGAATTCACGAAATTGTTTCCTTTGTCTGTCCTCACCCCCCCCCCCCCCCAAGTAACAGAAGTTTTGGTGGGACTGACGTTACGACTAGACTCTCCACCGTACGACGAATAATCACTTAACTTGGACATGATTTCGGCTCGCAAAATAAATCTCGCGCATAAAGGTGATAGTTGGGTGTACAATCTAAACATGAATAATACAAACAATAAAGTAGCCTCGGAATGGACTGAAACTTTGATTGACGAAATGCATACACACGGTAAACGTAAAGTTCGAGTTTCAGGCGATGAATGGAGACTGGGTGTTTGGAATGCTAGAGGAGTGAATGATCTTAAAGTAAGAGAACTTCGAGAAACTATGCATGCTAGGAAACTAGATATTTTATTTGTATCTGAGACGAAGAAAAAGAGTTGCGAAAGTAGAAACATAGAAAATGGGGTGTTGAAAGACAGCATAAGCATAAGCAAGACAGCATCTCAAAGATCATGATTTTGTATCTCCCAGATTGTTATGAACTAGAATGAAGGTAGGAATCAGAAGATTATTTATCATAGCGTGCTACGCCCTAGTTGACAGTGATCCGCGAGAAGTCAAAGACGCCTTCTGGGACACTTTAAATGACACAATAAGTACTTGCGATCAAGGTGAAAGAATAATTCTGCTAGGAGATATGAACGGATGGGTCGGCGTCCAACGCCAGGATACAGATACAGAAAGGGTGCTAGGCCATTTTGAGGATCCAACAAGAAAAAATTATAACGGGGAAAAATTAGTGAGCTTATGCTTAGAAAAGGGCCTATTTATTACCAATACTTGGTTTCGACATAAAATGATCCACATGTACACCTGGTGTAAAGGAAATAATCGCAGTGTAATTGACTTCGTTATTGCGGATGAAAGACTAAGAGAACTAGTCAAAGATACAAGAGTCATGAGGGATTTCGAATGCAATACTGATCATTACCTTTTAGTCTCTAAAATAAACTTAGGGCGGGGATGGAGAAGAAAGAGAACAAAAAAAAGGAAACAAACTCGAATAAAGATTGAAAATTTACAGAAACCGGAAGTGCGAATAGAGTTTCAAAATAAGTTAAGCGAACGCATAGATAGGGCAACTTGGGAAGCGCTTATAAGCAATAAAGATATAGAGGGCGCGTGGACCTTGTTACGGGATATCATTGTTAAAACTGCAATTGAAGTGTGTGGTACGGCAGTGGTAGGAAGAAGTCTGGTGATGCGTGGTGGAATGATGAAATTCAAGCAGCCCAAAAAGAAAAGAAAGAAGCGCACGAAAGAACGTTGCACATTACAGGTCTTAGCGATGAGGAGAGAAATAGACTCGAAAATGATTACAAAGACAAAAAGAGGAAAGTTAAACGACTAGTCAAGGACAGTAAAGAAAAAATCAGAACAGAAGAAGAGAGGAAAATACAAAACAGCTTTGAAGGAGTTATGAAACTATTATTCAAACTGATAGAAGAAAGTAAAAGTACAGAGTTTGGCAGCATGAGAAACAGCAAAAGTGAAATGCTATATGATATACATAGATGGGATAGTAGACGCTTTAAAAGACCATTTTAAACAATTATTAGGAGGTGAAGATATGGGGCAACAGAACTGCGACATAGAACATGCTTAAATACGGTGGCGAGTACATACCTCACAGGTTGTGCGAATTGATAAATTTATGTATCGAGATGGGAGAAGTCCCAGACGATTGGAAAAAAGCGATTATCGTACCATAATACAAAAGAAAGTGAGATAAAAGCAATTGCAGTGATTAATTGTAAACTATACTGAAAAATACTCATTCGTAGGGCAATGAAAATTACAGAAGAAAATATGAAACGCTCAGAGCAAAAGCGAACGAAAAAAAAAATGTACGTAGAAGCGAAGTAAAAACGCGCGAGAGCAAAAACGACCTAAAAATTGGCGAGAGGAAAAGCGAGCCAAGAATGGATGGGGAAGGTTCCCCCACTTTGCTCAACTCGGCCAGCCTTGTGTAAAGCCGAAAATGCACGAACCCGAAGCTCGGGCCGAGTTCGCCCGACTTCACGATTCGGTTTCGTTGACTTGTTGGCTATAGGAGGTTTGGGTTGATCTTTGTTTTCAAAAATTCACACCTAAAGGAAAGACTTCAAATACATGCAATGAAGTCTTGAATTATTTAATGATTATGTTTTTCAGGAATTCTTATGGAATGTTTTAGACGAGTTGATTCCACAGGGAATACATTATAAAACTCTCGAGGTTTATAAAATACAAATATATTGAATATTGTACATGGGATTTTAAAATTAGGTTAATAATATCTATCACTTTCAAGTGGTTTCATTTTTCATTATTTATGTTTTATTTTTCAATCGATTTTAAATATTGTAAAGTTAAAATGATAATAAATAATTATTATTTTTAATTTATTAAATTAATCAACATTTTTACTGTATATGCTTTCTTAATATATAAAAACTTTATAAAACCTTCAATGTCTTAAAATATTTATCTCAACATTACAAAATTTAGTTTTTACAATTTTATTTTAATTGTGAAATAATTGTAATTGGAAATTAATTGTGAATAATTGTAAAATAAGTGTAACAAATGTATTTTATAAAGAAATATTTCATGATTTTTAAAGGACAAACCAATTTTAAAGGTAAGTCTTTGTAGTATTTTAATAACTAATGAAAATATTTTCAGAATATTTCTCCTTGATTCTGCCCTGTTAGGGTCAAGCATGGTACCAAAAACCGTCGTGACATTTTAAATAAAAACTGTACTCTGTATAAATTAATTTTAAAAATGAAAAAAATATTAATAACTTTTATGAATATTGTTAAATTCTATTTGAATATGATACACATTGATTTTTATTTTAAAAATTCTTGTAAATAGTTGGTCATTTTTTAAATTTTACGAGATTTTTCTACCATGTTTGACCTAAGGGAATAGATTTCAGGAATGAAATTATAAAAATCTGCCCGCTTCGCGGGCACATTCTCATGGCGCGCTTCGCGCGCGGCTCGCTTCGCTCGCAAGTTTGAGCGCGCCTAGGGCGCGCGACTGTTGGATCTCGCGCTTCGCGCTCGATCATATATTTATCTCGCGCTTCGCGCTCGATTATGTATTCACCTCGCGCTACGCGCTCGGACGTATTTGCATCGCGCTTTACGCTAGGCTCCTCTAGATTTTTGAACTTCGTGTTCGACTTCGATGAAAAGAAAAAGTTTGTTTGCAAATATTATAAAATTATCAAAACCTCTACATATTAAGTGATTGTTAAATTTATTTTTATTTCAGACTGAAAAGGAACTTTATTTACTCAAGGTTCTATCGACCTTAAGGAACACATTCTCATCCAGACACTCGCGCTTCGCGCTCGATATTTGATTTGAAAATCATTTGAACCGTATGATAGAAACAAAAAAGTTTGAGCGCACTTACGGCGTGCGATTTGGTAAATACACTGAGCGCGCACTTTGTGCTTCGTGTTATATGTTCTTCATATACAAATTACTAAATTTGTATTTGATTTCAAATGAAAAGTAATGATATAATTCAGGCGACAAATTTTATTAGTTAACATTTTATTTTAGCCCGTGCCGTTTATCAAAAAAGTTAATTTTTTCATTTTGAATATATTCTTACCACAAAAATTGATTACGGGTTTGTAAGTCTTTTTTGAATGCACAATTTTTGTTCATTTATATGTTTTCGTACCTTGCATTGTTTTTTCAAAAATTTGATTTTTTTTACTGTCAATGTTATTTTCGCGAATAAAACAAAAACCACGCATCCTATCGAAACATGAGTCACAATAAATTTGTACCTCTTCCTTGGATGAACAAATTTTGTTTCGGTCATTTTTTCGTAGCTGGTAATATTCGTCTGAAAATTTGATTATTCTATTTTCAATGCTGTTTTTTACGAATAAAACAAAAACTACGCGTCATATCAAAAAGTGAATGATAAGAAATTTGTAGATCTTTTTTAGGTGCACAATTTTGGTGAGATGATCTTTTCTGGTATCTTGCATAGTTTGACAGCAAAATGGCTTTTTTGATTTTTCATTAATTTTTTGTGCGATCAAAATTTGAATTTTTTATTTTTCAGAAAATTCAAAAAGTTGTTATGAAAATGTTATAGGGTGTTCAGGAATCAACGTTTTTCTCCTCTTGACTTTTTTTCATATCGTGCGTTTTTCGGCTTAAAATGTTCATTTTAGTTTGTTTTTTGGAATTTTGAAAATGCTATAACTCCAGTAATTTTTTTTTTATCACAAAAAGTCATAAGAATATTTTGTTCGTCATTTTGCGTACTACTAATAACCGTACATAGAATTTTCAAATCTTCAAAAAAAGTGGTCTCAAAAATTTTCAAAATGTGCTCACTTTTTGGATTTTCATCCAAAATAGCTGGTTAACGAACTCGTTCTCTATTTTTCGGCCATAAAAAAGTGTCCCAAAGCTTAATCAAATCTGATCATTTTTTCGAAAGTTATCGTGGCTACAGACAGACAGACAGACAGACTACAGACAGACAGACACCTTCGTAAAAATCGTTTTTTCTGACTCAGGAGGTCTCAAAACGTGGAGATTTGATGAAAACCGACTATGTCAAATTTTACATAAAACCAATACCTTCTCATTAGAATGAGAATGGAAAAATATCTCAGTTAGTGTTTGGTTGATAATTATATTTTTTGTTGCAATTTTTATTTGACATATTTGAAATATTGAAAAATTTTGTGAAATTTTGTCAAGAATCCTATATGAAAATTATATTCAAAGAAGCTTAAAATACACAAAAAAAAGTTAAAAAATAAACAGTTATTCGAAATTTGTATTTTGTATACAAAAATATTTTTCACCTTAAATTATAATTTTGTTGAAATTTTTCTATTTTCTTCATTAAAAATTTTTTTATTTGAAAATTTATTTATTTGGTTGAAATATCATTCTTTGAAGGTTTATTTCAATTGTTTTTGATTACAAATTAGAATTTTTTCATTGAAATAGCAATTATTACATTTTTCGTTAAAAATTCAGCTTTCTCGGTTGAAAATTCAACTGTTTAGTTAAAACTTATATTTTTTGTTGAAATTTTGATTGACATACAGAAATATTCAAAAATGTTGCAAAATTTTCTTAAAAATCTTAGGAAAATTATATTTATACCTATAACCTTAAAAATAAATAACTTGAAAAATAAACAGTTATTCGAAATTTTTATTTTGTATACAAAAATATTTTTCACCTTAAATTATAATTTTGTTGAAATTTTCCTTTTTTCTTGACTAAAAATCGTTTTTACTTGAAAATTTATCTATTGTGTTGAAAATTCATTTTTTTTAAGTTAAATTCAACTGTTTTCCATTAGAAATTAGAATTTTTTAATTGAAATAGCAATTATTACATTTTTCGTTGAAAATTCAGCTTTCTTGGTTGAAAATTCAACTGTTTAGTTAAAACTTATATTTTTTGTTGAAATTTTGATTGACATACAGAAATATTCAAAAATGTTGGAAAATTTTCTTAAGAATCTTAGGAAAATTATGTTTATACCTATAACCTTAAAAATAAATAACTTAAAGAATAAATAGTTATTCGTACTTTTTATTTTGTATTGAATATTATTTTTTGCCTTAAATTATAATTTGGTTGTAATTTTCCTTTTTTCTTGACTAAAAATTCTTTTTACTTGAAAATTTATTTATTTTGTCGAAAATTCATTTTTTTGAAGTTAAATTCAACCACTTTTTATTTAAAATTAATTTTCTTTATTGAAATAGCAATTATCACATTTTTCGTTGAAAATTCAGCTTTCTTGGTTGAAAATTCAACTGTTTAGTTAAAACTTATATTTTTTGTTGAAATTTTGATTGACATACAGAAATATTCAAAAATGTTGAAACATTTTCTTAAAAATCTTAGGAAAATTATATTTATACCTATAACCTTAAAAATAAATAACTTAAAGAATAAATAGTTATTCGAAATTTTTATTTTGTATACAAACATATTTTTCACCTTAAATTATAATTTTGTTAAAATTTTTGTTTTTTCTTCATTAAAATTTTTTTTTTTTTTTAATTTATTCATTTGGTTGAAATCTCATTCTTTGAAGGATGATTTCAACTATTTTTAATTAAAAATTAGAATTTTTTCATTGAAATAGTAATTATTACATTTTTCGTTGAAAATTCAGCTTTTCGCCTGAAAATTAAACTATTCGGTTGAAAATGTTTTTTTGTTGTTCAAATTTTAATTTGAAATATCGGAAATCTTATCAAATATTTCGAACCTTTTGTCAAGAATTTTGGGAAACTTATATTTATATTTATTTTTACAATTTTATTTTAATTGTAAAATAATTTTAATTGAAAATTAATTGTAAATAATTGTAAAATGAATTCAACGAAATTCACTTTATAAAGGAATATCCTATGATACCACCTCCGCGGTGGCGTGGAAATGAGTTTTATTAAAAAATGTGTGGGATTTTCCAAAAAAAAACTGCATGAATTTCTGACCTTTCTTAATTTTATTTTTTGAGTGTATTCAAATCTGATTTATGTTTGAAAAAACGCTGAAAAAACCAGTTCTCGTCAGATCACTGAAGTTAAGCAGCGTTGGGCGCGGTTAGTACTTGGATGGGTGACCATTCGAGAATACTGTGTGCTGTTGGCATATTATGGGTGTGGTGAGCCCAAACTTGTAGTTATTTATAACTACAAGAAAACTATCCACCTAGAAACACTACCCGAATCGGGTAGTGTCACGCCTACCCTGAAAGGGAAATGGCTTAATGGTATAATGGTATATTTGAAAGGCAAGTTCATAGTATTTAACTAACTAATGAGGATATTTTTATAATTCCACTCCTGAAATCTATTCCCTTAGGTCAAACAAGGTACAAAAATGTAGTGAAATTTAAAAAATGACCAATTATTTACAAGAATTTTTCAAAATAAAAGTCAATGTGTATCATATTCAAATGAAATTTAGGAATATTTATAAAAAGTATTAATATTTTTCACTTTTTAAAATTAATGTATACAGAGTACAGTTTTTATTTGACATTTAAGACAGTTTTTTGTACCATGTTTGACCCTAGGGCAGAATCAAGGAAAAATATGCTAAAAATATGTTCATTAGTTATTAAAATACTACAAAGAATTTTTTTTAAATCATGGGATATTTCTTTATAAAATAAATTTCGTTGAATTTATTTTACAATTATTTACAATTATTTTCCGATTAAAATGATTTTACAATTAAAATAAAGTTGTAAAAATAAATATAAATATAAGTTTTTCAAGATTCTTGACAGAAATTTCGAAATATTTTCTAAGATTTGAGATATTTCAAATTAAAATTTGAAAAAAAAAAAAAAAAAAAAAACATTTTCAACCGAATAGTTTAATTTTCAGGCAAAAAAGCTGAATTTTCAACGAAAAATGTGATAATTGCTATTTCAATAAAAAAAATTAATTTTAATTAAAAAACGGTTGAATTTAACTTCTAAAAAATGAATTTTCAACAAAATAAATAAATTTCCAAGTAAAAAGAATTTTTAGTCAAGAAAAAAGGAAAATTACAACCAAATTATAATTTAAGGCAAAAAATAATATTTAATACAAAATAAAAAGTACGAATAACTATTTATTCTTCAAGTTATTTATTTTTAAGGTTATAGGTATAAACATAATTTTCCTAAGATTCTTAAGAAAATTTTCCAACATTTTTGAATATTTCTGTATGTCAATCAAAATTTCAACAAAAAATATAAGTTTTAACTAAACAGTTGAATTTTCAACCGAGAAAGCTGAATTTTTAACGAAAAATGTAATAATTGCTATTTCAATGAAAAAATTCTAATTTGTAATCAAAAACAATTGAAATCAACCTTCAAAGAATGAGATTTCAACCAAATAAATAAATTTTCAAATAAAAAAATTTTTAATGAAGAAAATAGAAAAATTTCAACAAAATTATAATTTAAGGTGAAAAATATTTTTGTATACAAAATAAAAATTTCGAATAACTGTTTATTTTTCAAGTTATTTATTTTTAAGGTTATAGGTATAAATATAATTTTCCTAAGATTTTTAAGAAAATTTTTCAACATTTTTGAATATTTCTGTATGTCAATCAAAATTTCAACAAAAAATATAAGTTTTAACTAAACAGTTGAATTTTCAACCAAGAAAGCTGAATTTTCAACGAAAAATGTAATAATTGCTATTTCAATTAAAAAATTCTAATTTCTAATTTAAAACAGTTGAATTTAACTTAAAAAAATGAATTTTC
>CAKNYM010046233.1:0-13092 GCA_932195095.1 Andricus curvator
TCATATATTCCAAAGTTGTAAACAAATTCTTTAAATTCTCAGAAAAATTTGTTCATTCCTCTTAAAGTCATTCAAAGCCTTTAAAATTCCATAAAAAATTAATAATATCTTGAAAGTGCATTAAAGTCTTTAAAAATAGTTTATAATATTTTAAATCATTTCAAATCCTATTAGGTTACCGAAATAAATTCAAAATTGCTTGAAATCTTTTGATATACCCTAAAACCTGGCATAGGTCCTATTAAATCGATCTATATTTTCGAAATTTTAGAAAACTCTTCGATACAATACCCCATGCAAATTTTGTCAAATCTCTTGAAAATGCTTCAGATCTTCTAAAATACCATAAAATAATTCAAATCCTATGAGTAACATTAAATTACTGAAATAAATTAAAAAAATCATAGGATCTTTCAAAATACCCTAAGATATTTAAAATCCTTCACAATATTTTAGAACTCCTTGAAATTTTGTCAACTCTTCGAAATCCCTTGCAATTTTTAAAAGCACCATAAATTATTTCCAATCCTTTGAAACTCTTTCAAATTATTGAAATCCTTTAAATCTTTAAAAATCACTTGAAACTTTTTAAAGCTTACGAAAATGTCTTGACATCTTTTAAAATACTCTTTGTATACCATTAAGCCATTTCCCTTTCAGGGTAGGCGTGACACTACCCGATTCGTGTAGTGTTTTTAGGTGGATAGTTTTCTTGTAGTTATAAATAACTACAAATTTGGGCTCACCACACCCATAATATGCCAACAGCACACAGTATTCTCGAATGGTCACCCATCCAAGTACTAACCGCGCCCAACGCTGCTTAACTTCAGTGATCTGACGAGAACTGGTTTTTTCAGCGTGGCATGGCCTCTTAAAGTTCTCAAATCCTTTACCATTTTTTTTAATTCCTCAAAATTATTGAAATCTCTTGGAAATGCTTTGGAGTCTGTTAAAATATCCTAAAATATTTCAAACCCTTTAAAATCTGTTGGCATTCATTGAAATTATTGACATCTCTTTCAAATGCTTTGGATTCTTTTCAAATGCCCTAAAATATTCCCACTCTTTTTTTTCAAATTCCTTCAAATTATCAAAATAAATAAAAAATTCCTTGGAATCTTTTAAATTACTCTAGAATATTGCAAATCCTCTGAAATCAATTAAAGTACTGAAATCAAATGAAAAATCCTTGGAATCTTCAAGAAACCTCTAAAAGTTTCCAAATTCTTTACTTATTTTTGAAATCCCTTCAAATTGTTTAAATCTCTTGGAAATACCTTGGATTCTTTTGAAATACCCTAAAATATTCCTAATCTTCCAAAATTCCTTAAAAAATCCTTTCGAATCAATTAAATTACTAAAATCGGTTGAAAATTCCTTGAAATCTGTTAAAATATCCTAAAATATTTCAAACCCTTTAAAATCTGTTGGCATTCATTGAAATTATTGACATCTCTTTCAAATGCTTTGGATTCTTTTCAAATGCCCTAAAATATTCCCACTCTTTTTTTTTAAATTCCTTCAAATTATCAAAATAAATAAAAAATTCTTCGGAATCTACTGAAATTCTTTGAAATATTTTCCCACAATATATCAATTTTAAATCTTTTAGAATCAATTGAAATTTTTTAAATCCTCTGAAATCCTATTAAGTTAGTGAAATCAATTAAAAATTCTTTAAAATATTTTATAATAAGTCAAAATATTCCAAATTCTTTGAAATCTTTTGAAATTCCTTGCAATTGTTTGAAGATCTTGAAAATTCCTTTTGGATAAAAAAAATACCTTATAGTCTTTGAACTTCTTTAAAATCCCTTCAAATTATCAAACTCAATTTCTTAAAGTATCGGTGTTTTTTTTAAATAGCAGTGCTCATTGAGAGCTTAAAAATTCTTAATTTGAACATCTTCTTAAATTATAAAATTTTTGATCTGTAAACATACACAGATCTCTGATTATTCGAATGTGTCACTATAAGGAAATGGAGATTTCAATCCTATAGGGAAAGTAGAACTGAAACGTACACGAGTTTCACAAATGATATTTAATATGATAAATATAATTAAATCATGATAGAAATCACAGTTACAGAGCGTAAAAATGATTAATTTGAAAATTTCTTGTTTGCGTAAACAGTTTAAAAACAGACTACCATCGCAATTGAGGTTATGGTTCATTACTTCTTTTACAGACTTTACCGTGCAACGGTTGGCAACACTGACTGAGCCGCGCATTACCAAATACGAAAAAACACGTGACGTATTATTATCGAACTCGAACTAAGTGATCCCGAAAAGACCACCTTGACATGCGCATGCTTCGATAGAATGGCGCTTATTGGTTCTAGTTCGCGTCCTCATTGGGAATTCAAACACGGGCGCGTACTACAGCCAATCAACTATATTACAATTCAAACATGCGCATATAAAGGCGACTCAGTTAGCATCACTGATTTCAAATGCAGCACCACACACAGGCACACACTACTGTTGAATATGAGCGGCCTACAGCAAGCAAACGTTACCACCGTGTTACTCTCGAAAATCGTCAGAATCGAAAACGACAATATCGTTTAGAGATTTTATATTAAGGATCTGTATTATCATTAGAGAATAACAGAAGATATTTAACGTCTTTTCAGACTAGTTGGAGCTATGAACTAAAAATTATTTCAATTAATTTTTTCTGAAAAAAGATCTTCTCCTTTCGCTCCGCTGGGAGTCGAACCACAGAACTTCTGATGACCGGCCAGGTGCTTTTCCACTAAGCTACTAGAGAGATCGAGCGAAATTGGCGACTTTTTATCAATATTAAATAACTAGAGGATTTATTCAAACAATGCCTGGGTGTCTAGCGTCCTGGAGATCCTTGAAAACCTGGGAAAGTCCTTGAATTTAGCTCATGGTTCTTTTTAATTCACTGGAAATAATCAAAATTAAGCCTCGATTTTCGTTTAGAAACAAATTTATAGGGAAAAAGGTTTTTTTATTTAATTGAAATTATTTTAATTAATTTTTTCTGAAAAAATATCTTCTCCTGTCGCTCCGCTGGGACATGGACCACAGAACTTCTGATTTCCGGTCTGGTGTTTTCCCATTAAGCTACTAGAGATTATTATGCTAGATGGTACAAATCACATTTTTCAAGGAATCTCTATTATCATTAGAGAATAACAGACATTTTGAACGTCTTTTTTATACTAGATGGAACTATGAACTAAAAATTATTTTAATTAATTTTTTCTGAAAAAAAGATCTTCTCCTTCCGCTTCGCTGGGACACGAACCACAGAACTTCTGATTTCCGGTCAGGTGTTTTCCCATTAAGCTACTAGATTATTTTTCTAGATGGTACAAATAACATTTTTCAAGGAATCTCTATTATCATTAGAGAATAACAGACATTTTGAACGTCTTTTTAGGACTAGATGAAGCTATGAATTAAAAATTATTTCAATTAATTTTTTCTGAAAAAAGATCTTCTCCTTTCGCTTCGCTGGTAGTCGAACCAAAGAACTTCTGATGACGGGCCAGGTGCTTTTCCATTAAGCTACTAGAGAGATCGACAGAAATTGGCGACTTTTTATCAATATTAAATAACTATAGGATTTATTTATACTATGCCAGGGTGCCTACTCACCTGGAAAACCTAGAATTGTCAGGGAATTTTTATAATCCTAGAAAAAACCTGGAAATGTCAGAATATTTTTTTTAAAGTCAGGGAATTTTTTCGAGAGCGCGACTAAATTTTTTAAAAGTTGTAAAATAAAACTAAATAAATTTTTTTTTTTCATTTGTAAAAGTATTATATTACTGTATTTAACTATTTTGTTAAACATTCCTAATTTTCGGTAGAAAATTTATCGTCTTGGTTGTAAATTCACCTTTTTGCTTTAAAATTCAACAGTTTGGTGAAAATTTTTTTTCTCTCTTGAATGAAAAATCTTTCTTAGTTGAAAAATCAACTAATCTTGAAAATTCGTTTTCTTTGGTAGACAAATAATGACTGGTTGAAAATTGAACTCCTCATTAAAAAATTAATTTTTATGATTGAAGAATGGATCTTTTTTGTTTAATATTTGTTTTGTTGGTTGAAAGTCCAACTACTTTGTTGAAAACTCATTTTTTTCGATAAAAATTAATTTTTTTAGCTCTGCAAATGTTAAATTTGAACTACTTTGTTAACAATTTTTTTTTGTATCAAAGTTCATCTCCTTGCTTGGAAATTTAACTATTTTGTTGATTTTTTTTTTAATTTTTTAATTTGAAAATGTAATTTTTCCATTTTTTTTTAAATTGTTGTTTTTTCTGTTAAAAATGTATCTTTATTGGTAAAAAATTAATCTTTTTGGTTGAAATTTCCTCCTTTTTCATTAAAAATGCATCCGTTTCGTTGAAAATTGACTTTTTTTTTTAATTGATATTTTCGAGTAAAAATGTAACTGTTTTACAGAAAAATCTTTATTTGTGGAAAATTTGTTTTCTTAGTTAGAAAACTCATCTCCTTGGTTAAAAATTGAACTTTTTTCTTCAAAATTCATGTTTTTTGGTTGAATTAAACTGTTTTTAATTTGAAATTAAATTAAATTTTTGTTGAAGATTCATCATTTTCATTGAGAATTCATCTCTTTAGCTGAAAATCCTTTTTTTTTGGTTCAAAAATAATTCTTTTACACTTAAAATCTAATTTTCCCCGTTTTGGTTGAAAATTAAATTATTTTGTTGTAAATTCGTTGTTTTAGTTAAAATTTGACCTACTTTGTTCAAAATTCATTTTCTTAGTAGCAGATTCATCATTTTATTTGAAAATTCATCTTTTTGGTTGAAAATTCAACTATTTTGTTGAAATTTTTTTTTACTTAAAGTTTATCTATTTTATTTGAAAATTGAATTATTTATTTATTTCAAAATTCATGTGTTTTGTAAAAATTCGTCTTTTTTTAGTAGAAAATTGATCTTCTTTGAAAATATAAAGGTTTGATTAAAAATTCATCTTTTTATTGAAAATTCAACTATTTTGTTGAACATTTTTGTTACTTCAAGTTTTTTACTATTTAGTCCTTTTTGCTAAAAAAATCGTCTTTTTGAGTTGAAAATTCGAAAATTTACTTGATTTTTTTTCTTTTTTGGTTTAAAAGTTCATATTTTTTGGTTAAAACTGTAACTGTTTTCTTAAAAATTATTCTCTTTCGGTTAAAAATAAACTTTTTTGTTGAAAATTCAACTTTTTTCTAGAAAATTTTTATTTTTGGTTCAAAAATTCAACAATTTGGTACAAACTCAACTATATTTGGTCAAGATTTGAACTAATTTGTGCAGATTTTTTTAAATTGAAGATTCATCGTTTTAGTTAAAAGTTCATTTCTTTGGTAGAAATTTGAATATTTTATTGATAATTTGTTTTTTTCCTGGCTAGAAATTAATTATTTTAACTGTAAATTAAACTATTCAATTTTTTGTTGAAAATGTATCTTTTTTAGTAAAAAATTCAATTATTTGGTTAAAAATTCATGTATTTTGTTGAAAATTCGACTTCTTTGGTAGAAAATAAATCCTCTTGATTGAAAATTTAACTATTTTTTTTGATAAATTGTTTTTCTTTTATTTGAAAAACCATTTCTTCAACTGTAAATGTTTAATTTTCATTTTCAGTTGAAAATAATCTTTCCTGAAAATTTAACTTTTCCATTTTTTAAATAAAATTGACCTTTTTTGGTTGAAAATTCAACCATTTGTTTAAAAATTCATGTGTTTTGTTAAATTTTTTTGTCTTTTTCGTCTTAAAATTCATCTCTTTTGTTACAAATTTCATCTTTTTTGGTTGAGGATTCAACTATTTTGTTGAAAATTGTGTTTTTTTTTTTGGTGTTGAATTTGTGTTGAATTGTGTTCTTGATTTAAAATTAAAATCTTTTTTGGTTGAAATTTCAACTATCACGCTTTTCGCAGAGAATTCGTCTTTTTGGTTAAATTCGACTGTTTTTGAATTTTAATTCAAATATTTTTGAGTTGAAAGTTCTACTTTTACATTATTCGTTAAAAAATCATATTTTTTGGTTAATATTTCAACTAATTGTTTGAAGGTTGAACCAATTTGTTAAAAAATCATTTATTTTATTGAAGGTTCATAACTTTAGTTCAAAATTCGTTTTCTTCAGGTTAAATTTTTTTTTATTTAACAATTTCCTTCAAAAATTCATCGTTTTTGTTGAAAACTTCTTTTCGGTTCAAAATTCAAATTTTTTGTTTGAAAATAAATTTTCTTAAGTTTTCTATTTTGTGTTAAAAATTTATATTCGTTAACTGAAAATTCATTTTTTTTCGAGTGGAAAATTAAACTTTTTTACAGAAAATTCGTCTTTTGGCTTGACGATTCATCTTTTTGTTCGAGAAATTTGGTAGACATTTAATCTTCTTTGGTTGAAATATCTATTGTAGTTTTTGTTGACAATTCATCTTTATATGTTGAAAATTCAACTATGTGGTTAAAAATTCAACTATTTTATGGAAAATTCAATTATTTTGTTGAAAATTCAAATCTTCGGTTGAAAATTTAAATCTTTGGTTGAAAATTGAAGTATTTTGTTGAAAATTATTTTCCTCTGTTGGACATTCCGAGCTAAATATCAACTGTCTCCTAAAAATGTTGTCTCTTTTGCGTTTAAGAGCAAATATTCGGTTAAAAAGTTAACCATTACAAAGCTTCCTCTATGGGGGAGCAAAATTATTTATTTATTGAAATAAATATTACTTTCCTACCAAAAAAGATGAATTTTAGTTCAAAAGGACAAATTTTCAAAACCAACAAGGCAGGTGAACGTTTGACCAGAAAAGATCACTTTTTAACAAAATACTTGAATTTTTAATTTTGATTTTATTTTTTGATTTTGTTGGTTTTGAAAATTTGTCCTTTTGAACTAAAATTCATCTTTTTTGGTAGGAAAGTAATATTTATTTCAATAAATAAATAATTTTGGTCCCCCATAGAGGAAGCTTTGTAATGGTAACATTTTCCAAAAAATTTTAATTCATGGCAGTTTATATATTTTGAAAATCGGCTTTTTATAGTAAAACTTTTTTCATTAATATAAGTCAAAGTTGATGCAAGAACAGGAAAGATGTGTTGATTCGAGACGAACCGATTGACCCATAATATTAATACATTTTATTGAAGAGTAAGGAAGCTATGGTAATGCATAATATTTGAAAATACGGTTTTTTATAGTTACACTTTTTTCTTCAACATAATTCAAAGTTGATGCAACAATATAAAAGATTCCTTGGTTCGAGAAGAATCGATTGACCTGCAATATTAATACATTTTATTAAAGAGTAGGGAAGTTATTGTAATTTATATATTTAAAAAAATGGATTTTTATAGTAAACATTTTCTCATTCTCAAAATTTAAAGTTGATGCGAGAATAGAAAAGTTGTGTTGCTTCAAGAAGAATCGATTGACCTATAATATTGGTACATTTTATTGAAGAGTAAGGAAGCTATGGTAATGCATAATATTTGGTAATACGGTTTTTGTAGTAAAACTTTTTTCACTAACATAATTCATAATTTATGCAAGAACGAAAAAGATTCCTTGATTCGAAGCAAATCGCTTGATTTAGAATATTAATACACTTTATTGAATATTAGGGAAGTTATGCTCATTTATAGTATTTGAATCATCTGTTTCAAACAGAAAAACTTTTTTCGTCGACATAATTCAAAGTTGATGCAAGAACAGAAAAGCTGTGTTAGCTCGAGACGAATCGATTGACCTATGATATTAATACATTTTATGAAAGAGTAGGGAAGCTATGGTAATGCATAATATTTGGAAATACGGTTTTTTGTAGTAAAACTTTTTCCTTCAACATAATTCAAAGTTGATGCAAGAATATAAAAGAGTGTTTGGTTCGAGACGAATCGATTGACCTGCAATAATAATATATTTTCATTAAAAAGCAGAAAAGTTATGGTAATTTATATATTCTTAAAATCGATTTTTATAGTAAAAATATTCTCATTCTCATAATTTAAAGTTGATGCGAGAATAGAAAAGTTGCGTTGATTCCAGAAGAATCGATTGACCTATAACATTCATACATTTTATTGAAGAGTAAGCAAGCTATGGTAAAGCATAATATTTGAAAAAACGGTTTTTTATAGTAAAACTTTTTTAACTAACATAATTCAAAATTTATGCAAGAACAAAAAGATTCCTTGATTCTAGGCAAGTCGATTGATCTATAATATTAATACACTTGATTGAATATTAAGGAAGTTATGCTCATTTATAATATTTGAATCATCTGTTTCAAACAGAAAAACTTTTTTCGTCGACATAATTCAAAGTTGATGCAAGAACAGAAAAGATTGTTGATTAGAGACGAATCAATTGACCTATCATATTAATACATTTTATTGAAGAGTAAGGAAGCTATGGTGATGCATAATATTGGGAAATGCGGTTTTTTGTAGTAATGCTTTTTTCTTCAACATAATTCAAAGTTGATGCAAGAACATAAAAGATTCCTTGGTTCGAGATGAATCGATTGATCACCAATTATCACACATTTTATTAAAGAGTAGGGAAGTTATGGTGATTTATATATTTTTAAAATCGATTTTTATAGTAAAAATGTTCTCATTCTCATAATTTAAAATTGATGCGAGAATAGAATAGATGTGTTGATTCAAGGCGAATCGATTGACCTATAACATTGATAAATTTTATTGAAGAGTAAGGAAGCTATCGTAATGCATAATATCTGGAAATACGGTTTTTTATAGTAAAACTTTTTTCTTCAACATAATTCAAAGTTGATGCAAGAATATAAAAGATTCTTGGTTCAAGAGGAGCCGATTGACCTGTAATATTAATACATTTAATTAAAGAGTATGGAAGTTATGGTAACTCATATATTTTAAAAATTCGTTCTTTATAACAAAACTTTTTTCATTAACATAATTCAAAGTTGATGCAAGAATATAAAAGATTCCTTGGTTCAAGAGGAACCGATTGACCTGCAATATTAATACATTTTATTGAAGAGTATGGAAGCAATGGTAACTCATATATTTTGAAAATTGGTTTTTCATAATAAAACTTTTTTCATTAAAATAAATCAAAGTTGATGAAAGAAAAGAAAAGATGTGTTGATTCAAGACGAATCGATTGACCTATAATATCAATACATTTTATTGAAGAGTAAGGAAGCTATGATGATGCATAATATTTGGAAATGCGGTTTTTTATAGTAAAAATTTTTTCTTCAACATAATTCAAAGTTGATGCAAGAATATAAAAGATTCCTTGGTTCGAGATGAATCGATTGATCACCAATTATCATACATTTGATTGAAGTGTAGGGAAGTTATGGTAATTTATATATTTTTAAAATCGATTTTTATAGTAAAAATTTTCTCATTCTCATAATTTAAAGTTGATGCGAGAATAGAAAAGTTGTGTTGATTCAAGACGAATCGATTGACCTATAACATTGATACATTTTATTGAAAAGTAAGGAAGCTATGGTAATGCATAATATCTGGAAATACGGTTTTTTATAGTAAAACTTTTTTCTTCAACATAATTCAAAGTTGATGCGAGAATAGAAAAGTTGTGTTGATTCAAGAAGAATCGATTGACCTATAATATTGGTACATTTTATTGAAGAGTAAGGAAGCTATGGTAATGCATAATATTTGGAAATACGGTTTTTGTAGTAAAACTTTTTTCTTCAACATAATTCAAAGTTGATGCAAGAATATAAAAGATTCCTTGGTTCAAGAGGAACCGATTGACCTGCAATATTAATACATTTCATTGAAGAGTATGGAAGCAGTGGTAACTCATATATTTTGAAAATTGGTTTTTTATAATATAACTTTTTTCATTAAAATAAATCAAAGTTGATGGAAGAAAAGAAAAGATGTGTTGATTCAAGACGAATCGATTGACCTATAATATCAATACATTTTATTGAAGATTAAGTAAGCTATGATGATGCATAATATTTGGAAATGCGGTTTTTTATAGTAAAACTTTTTTCTTTAACATAATTCAAAGTTGATGCAAGAATATTAAAGATTCCTTGGTTCGAGACGAATCGATTGACCTGCAATAATAATACATTTTATAAAAGAGTAGGGAAGTTACGGTAATTTATATATTTTTAAAATCGATTTTTATAGTAACCATTTTCTCATTCTCATAATTTAAAGTTGATGCGAGGGCAGGAAAGTTGTGTTCATTGAAGACGAATCGATTGACCTATAACATTGATACATTTCATTGAAGAGTAAGGAAGCTATGGTAATGCATAATATTTGGAAATGCGGTTTTTTTATAGAAAATCGTTTTTCTTCGACATAATTCAAAGTTGATGCAAGAATATGAAAGATTCCTTGGTTCGAGACAAATCGACTGACCTAAAATATTAATACATTTTATTAAAGAGTAGGGAAGTTATTGTAATTCATATATTTTTAAAATTGATTTTTATAGTAAAAATTTTCTCATTCTCATAGGTTAAAGTTGATACTGGAATAGGAAAGTTGTGTTCATTGAAGACGAATCGATTGACCTATAACATTGATACATTTTATTGAAGAGTAAGGAAGCTATGGTAAAGCATAATATTTGAAAACACGGTTTTTTATAGTAAAACTTTTTTAACTAACATAATTCAAAATTGATGCAAGAACATAAAAGATTCCTTGATTGGAGGCAAATCGATTGATCCATAATATTAATACACTTTATTGAAGATTAAGGAAGTTACGCTCATTTATAATATTTGAATCATTTATTTCAAACAGAAAAATTTTTTTCATCGACATAATTCAAAGTTGACGCAGGAATAGAAAATACTTTTTGATCATAAATTCTCAAATAGAATAATTCTGACAATTTTTGTATAGAAATAATAAAGCTGGGAAAGGGATAGGGTGCGACAGAACTTTTCCCTTCCATTTTCCACCTCGAAAAATTATCATTTCGAATACAAAATTTGATTTGTCTGATTTGTCTTTGTATTTAAAAATTTTTTATATTATTTTGTAATTTTGTATTTTTTTATAAATTTCTATTTTTAAATTGATCAAAATGAAAACTTTGGTTTGTCTTGCATATACAATACATTTGCTAACGGGAAGCAAAGTGCTCGTTAAGCTTATAAAGATACATCTGAAATTTTTCTGTTCCATTCCGTTTACAGGCGATCTAATGTTGAAAATGTTAAATATTGAAATGCTGCTCTTTGATTATCAACGATCAGGAAAATGTAAAATTGGTCAGTCATTTTGCTATAATTGAAAAAATTAATGACACTATTGACACTATTTTTGTTTCCTGAAGTGATTCCAAGCCCTGGAAATCATAAATTGGAAATACATGTATCGAGATACAGCTTAAATAGGATGTAATCGAGAACATAAAGGGACGAGAAGAAACTTGAAGTGTAAATCTCGGAATTCTTTTGAATTTTGGGTCATTCAGTCCGGCTAGCATGGAGCCTATTTTTGAGGATGGTCTTCAGCCAGAAGAAGATTCGTGGTGGTTTAGTTTGTGCCGTGGACAATTATTGGCAAACCTGTTGTTAGCGAAGTAACAGCAGCCTGTGCACGCTCCACTGAGCCACACCAGACGCACCTGGGGTCGTCTGGACCCCATGGAGTAGGTAATATGTCACCGACTGTCCTCGGCTTCCAAAAAGAAAGTAGATAAACAAAAAAGAGAAAGAAAGTGTCGCCTTTGAACGGTAACAAACCCGCAAATTTCCAGGGATTTAATTAAACACCCTGTTGCTTCCTAGTGATGATCTCTTGTCACCAACTTCAATTTTTTTCTTTCCAATTTAGACTATCAAAGGATGAATATTCGAAAGTAAACTCAAATGTAAAAAATAGTCAAAGTAGGCTCTCTCATACTTTCCCGGACCTACTCCCCATACATCATCCTGAATCCCTCTCCTCTCCCACTTCCCCTACTTTCCCTCAAAACACTTCAAACTTCGCTGCTCCCCTACCTTCCTCAACTTCTTCCTCATCTACTTCCTCCACTTCTAACTTCTCCAGGCAATACTCTGCTGCCCTGCATTCTTCCCGCATCATTTCCTTTTTTCTTACTTCCTCTACTTCACGACCCCTTACTCCCACTTCTCTTACTTCCCCAGCCAATACTCTGCTGCTCCTGCATTCTTCCCCCATCATTTCCTTTTCCCTCCCATCCTCTACAGTCTACTTCACGACCTCTCTCTTCCACTTCTCTTACTTCCCCAGCCAATACTCTGCTGCCCCTGAGTTATTCCCCCATCATTTCCTTTTCCCTCACTTCCCCTATTTCACGACCCCTCACTCCCACTTCTCTTATTTCCCTTTACTTCCTCTAATGAGGAATTTCCCCTCATTTTTCCCTACCTTCCCTTACTTCCCTGGTGGAAACATTTTTACCCAAAAGTACAGAAAACTAAAACTATTTTTACAGGAATCTACAAATAAATACAATAAATTACAACAAAAATTACAGGAAAGTACAACTTTTTTCTATTATTCAGACGAATTTTGTACTTTTTTGGTACTTTTTTGTACATTGTTGTATTTTATTGTAGTTTTAATTTTCGGCAAGAATTTACAAGCATTTACAGCTTTTGCAGCCAAAAAGTTGTTCCTTTACGACCACTGCAATATTTTTAATATTTCTTATCCTACGTCGAAAAAGAACCATTTTTTGACTGCAAATCAAAATTTAACAATTGAGAAAGATTAATCTATAGAATTCCTGAAAATAAAAACAAGAATCCAACGACCAAATTTGGACAACTACCATAAAATGTTCCTATTGTAATTAAAAAAAAAAAAATTTCCTTGGACCTTCTCATTTTTCTTTCCTCTTTCTTATTTTTGTCCAAAGACATTTTTTTTTAGATTTCAATAAAAAGAAACCAAATTTTATTTTGAAATCTTTAAAAATCTAAATTTAGTTTTTTCCCGTGTCCTCATTTCTCTCACTTCCCTCATTTTCCCTCCTTATTCTCCTTCTCCTTCTCCTTCTCCTTCTCCTTCTCCTTCTCCTTCTCCTTCTCCTTCTCCT
>CAKNYM010046233.1:13102-43600 GCA_932195095.1 Andricus curvator
CTTCTCCTTCTCCTTCTCCTTCTCCTTCTCCTTCTCCTTCTCCTTCTTCCACTCCCCTAATGCCCCACTTCTCCCACTTCCCTTTCCATAATTTCCTCTCACCTCTTCTACTCCCCCTCCTGGTATTTCCTTTCACATTCTCTACTTCACCTCCCATGATTTCTCCTCGCATCCTTTCCTTAGAAAAAAGTAAGATGGACGGATGGACGGAAACCTGACCGGGAGTATAAAGGTTTCTGCCCGTGTCTACGAAACCCTCAAAATGAATTTTAAACTCATTTTACACTCATTTTTTTACACTCACCAATGCAGGGTGGTCGCAGGTCAAGGAAAACCTGGAAATCAGGGAAAAATCAGGAAGTTTCTGTAAGAAGCACTTTAAGTATGTAACTGTCAAGAATAATCAGGGCTAGCGCACAGTCATTTTAAGCACCTTTTTTCTCAACTCACTTTTAAGTCACTTTTTAGGGTTTTGTAGCATTGGGCAGAAACCCTTATAGTGACGGTCGGGTGTCCGTCTGTCGTACTTTTTTCTCGAGAGGGGAAGTGAGAGAAGTGGAAGTAGGGAAAGTGATGGTGAGGGAATAAGGAGTAAGAAAAGTTAGGAAAGTGAGGGACGGTAAGAGGAGGGGAAGTAGAAGAAGTGAGAGGAACTAGTACAAGGAAGGAAAAGTAGGCAAAGTGAGGGAAAGTGATCAGAGGGGTGGCAAAGTAGAGGAAGTGAGGAGAGGGGAAATAGCTCAAGTGATGGAGGGGAAGGAGCGGGAAGTGAGCGGAGTGGAATTAGAGGAGGGAAGCGAAGTAGAGAAAGTAAAGGGAGGAGAGATAAAGTAGAGGAAAATAGGAGAGAGTAGTATATAAGGGAAAGAGAGGAGAGGGAAGTTCGGTAGGTGATGGAAGGAAGGACGGAGAAGGGAGGGGTAGTAGGGAAGTGAGGGAAAGTAGGGGAGAGGAGGATGGAGAGTGAGTAGGAGGAGAGTGCAGGAAGTGTGGAGAGGGGAAGTAGGGGTAGTAGGGGGAAGGGTGAGGAATTGAAGGGGGAAGTGAGCGTGGGATAGTAAGGGAAGTGAGAGGAGGGGAACTATGGGAGAATGTGAACGACCTAATTAATGTTCCTGGGAAAATTTAAATTAATTTTTTAATTGAAAAAATTGAGTTTAAGAGAATATTTAAAATGATTTTTCAAGACATTTCAAAACATTTCCAAAATTATCAAAAAAGAATCTGGAAGACTCTAAGGTTATTTTTATAATTTTTCGTGGATTTTCTTAATTTTTTTCAAGATTCCGAGGAAAATTTCAAATCACGTTTCTTTCATTAATTTATTTCAAGTCAATATTTAAAAAAATGTTGAACATGTCAAAAGATTTCCAAAATTGTTGAAAAAGAATCTCTAAGATTATGAGGCAATTTTTTCAATTTTGCTTCATTTAAAAAAAAATTTGATAAAAATGCGAATCATTTTAAAAGATAATCAAAAGTTTGGAAACAATTTAAAACATAATTTTAAATTAGAAGAGATTTAAACATTTTTAAACAAAATATAGACCTTGGAAGATTTCGAAATAAAATTTTGAAGTTTTAAAGGATTTTGAAAGGTTTCAAGATAATAATCAAATTTACTTGAGATTCCTGTGAAAATTTTCAATGATTTATTATTTTGAAAAATTAATTTGAAAAAAAATTAAAAAAGATTTCTGAAAATGGGATGACTGAAAA
The DNA here is from genome assembly GCA_932195095.1 of Andricus curvator. Classification (NCBI taxonomy): domain Eukaryota; kingdom Metazoa; phylum Arthropoda; class Insecta; order Hymenoptera; family Cynipidae; genus Andricus; species Andricus curvator. The sequence continues at coordinate 14,822 of CAKNYM010046233.1, forward strand.
ATGTCGAAAAAAAAAATTCTCAATACTGCAAAACTCTCAAAAGAGAAAATATTGGAAATAGAATATAACAGAAATTATAAAATTGTCGACTATTTAAAATTAATAAATTGGAAAAATCCAGAATGATAACATTCCTGAGAGTTTATAAAATTACCGAAATTGAAAATTCCCAAATCTAAACAATTGAAAATTCGTCGAAATAATAAATAAGTAATAAAATAAAAAGATGTTCACCAAAGAAAGGTAAATTATTTTATTTATTATTTTATTATTCAACAATTTTTTATTTGTTCAGATTCGGGGATTTCATAATGAGGGAATTTCTTTGTTTTGGTAGTTTTACAATATGGGACATTTTATAAAATCATAAAAGAATCTAGAAGATTTTGAAGCAATTTTTTTATTTTAAAAGATTATTACAAATTTTGGGAATTATTCGGGACGACTGAAAAATCCCGAAAATTGAATATCCCGACACTGTGAAATTCCCCAAAAATAAAATATTTTAAATAAATAATTTCCCAAAATTATAAAATGGCCGAAATATAAAAAAACCCGACTTGGAAAATTCTCGAATAATAAAATTCCTGAAAAAAATTTTTAATATTAGCGAATTTTAAAATTTTTTTAGCATGAATTGCTAAGCCCATAACATATTCTTGTAGGGAATTTAACGCTCTACAAAAAAGGTTTCTTATGATTTTTTCATAAATTCATTCCTTCAAACGTTATTTAAGGTTAAAGTTGAATACATAATAAATTTATCGTTTTTTTTCTTAATTTATGGGAAAATTTTGAAATTTATCACTAATCATCGTAATATTTCTTTCGGAAATTTATGTTAATGCAATCGCATTTTTTTCTAGGTGGCGAGTAGAAAATTTCAAATTTTGATGATTTAAAAGTTATTTGTTATTAAAAGTAGAACAATAAAAGACAAATTTTCAAACAATGTTAAACTTGATAATGTGATGATTTGAGTTAGATTATTGTTTTTTAGAGAAAATTTTAAACTATAAAATCTTCGGAAAAACTATTACGATAATTAGTGATAAATTTTAAATTTTTGCCAAAATTTAAGAAAAAAAAACGATAAATTTATGTGTTCAACTTTAACCTTAAATAACTTTTGAAGGAATAAATTTATGAAAAAATCATAAGAGACCTTTTTTGTAGAGCGTCGAATTCCCTACAAGAATATGTTATGGTCTTAGCAATTCATTAAGCCGTTCAAGAGTTACAAAACTCGAAATTAAATAAAAAAAATTTCACATGCTATTTAAATGGGAAATAGAAATTCGCGACGAGCGACCTCTAAATATTGATATAAAGAGCTCTGCTTTTCACAGGCGTCTTTTTACACCTTTCCGGAAGTTTTTATTTGGGAGTTTCGAAAAAAAGTCGTTTTTTTTTTCTTTCTTGACTGACAATTCTTTATTGGTTGAAAATTCGTCTTTTTTGATGAAAAGTTCATCATTTGAGTTGAAAATTCATCTCTTTTGTATTTATTTTCGACTCATCTTTCATGGCAAAGTTTTATCTTCCGAACATTTCTGATATAGAGAAAGAACAAAAAAATCGGTGTCAGCTTAATTTGAGGAACGCGATAATGTTCCATCCGACATGCATTTCATATTAGTAGATTTTTTGTCCTGACAGAAGCAAATCGTAAAAATCGAAATAAGGTCAACACGTAGAGTAATTTATACAGTTTACACACAATACGTGGACTTGGAGCAAAAGTCGACTCAGATTACACGAGATCGGTGTTAAAAGATATGCCTGCCACGGTTGCTCGATGGACCAATAATAGACGTGCCTTATCTCGTCGGGTTACCGTCAGAGTCGGCAATAAACGCACCAAAACAGGAACAGCTTCGATATATCAAAAATATGTTTCCTCTGGTCAAGCGACAACTCTCTTTTTTTGCTTCTCTCTTTTTCCCATCTTTTTTATCATTTTTTTTTATCGAGTCGCTGTCAGGAGAGAGCTAAAAAATCACATCGCTTTAGACTCTTTAGAGTCTCTGGTACCATTTCTGTGGAAGAGGGTTGGGTTCTATAAACGGGAAAAAGCGCCGTTTACACTCGCTGCTTGCAAATAAATAAACTCAGTCTCGGGTCGTAGAGAGTTCATTGAGACCACCGTTTCCACGTTTTCGAGGTAAAGTAGTTTACATAATGGCCATCGTGTCAGCATAGGGGATAAAGAGAAAGAAAGAAAAACCACAGGATAAGCGTTCAAAGCGAGAGAATAGAGGGGGAGAGAGGGGCTTTCCCGATCCCTATGGGTTTCTCCCTGAATGTCCCGGATAATCTTCCCTAAAATACGGTCCTGTGAAAGGGACATGGAGAATATGCGTGTGTCTGATAGATAAACGGTTTGCCACGTTTGCGTGATATTTTCACAGGAATTTGAAGGTTTTGTCGTTTTAGATAAGTGCCGAGGTGGCTGATAGGAATGCTGCTTTTTTAAAGGTTCGAAGAGATGCAGCAAGTTTGATTTGTTAGAAAAGTTAATGTTGGGTTATTTGAAGAAAACTCAAAATTAGAGGAAAAGTAGTAAATTCAAGAAGGGTTAGAGATGGTATCAAATGTTCTTATGGATTGATAGGGTGAGAGATGTTTGGCTTTAGGTTGTTAAAGATAATTTGTAAGGATGGTATCTTTAATATGTTTGGAATAAAGTTGGCCCCAAAAACTATATGATCCCCAAAACACTCTTAACCAATGCAGCAAGTTTATTTTATTAGAAGGGCTGATCTTGGGCTATTAAAAGAAACTTAAAATTAGTAGATAAACAGACAATTTTTGATGAAGGGTGAGAGATGGTTCTAAATGTTCTGGTGGATTGATAGGATAAGAGATGTTTGGCTTCAGATTGTTAAAAAAGATTTGTAAAGTATCCTATAGATATTTGGGGTCCCATTGACCCCCAACACAATATCAAAAAAACTGTTGAACAATGAAGTAAGTGTGAATTATTGCATTATTGGGATTGTTGATCTTGGATTATTAAAAGAAAATTAATAATTATGAGACAAATAGAACATGTTTGAGGAATTGTTAGAGATGGTATTAAATGTTCTGGTGAATTGATAGGTTAAGAGATGTTTGGCTTTAGATTGTTAAAGATGATTTGTGAAGTACTAAAGATATTTTGGGTCCAATTGACCCCAAACTCAATATAATTCCAGAAAAACTCTGGAACAATGCAGCAAGTTTGAATCATTAGGATTGTTGATTTTGGATTATTGAAAGAGGGACCTTATAAGACGAATGGAACATGTTTGAGGAAGGGATAGAGATGGTTTCAAATGTTCTGGTGAATTGATAGGTTAAGAGATGTTTGGGTTTCAATTGTTAAAAATTATTTGTAAAGTATCCTATAGATATTTGGGGTCCCATTGAACCCAAATACAATATAATTCCAATAAAAATTTTGAACAATGCAGCAAGTTTGAATTATTAAGATTATTGATCTTGGATTATTAAGCGAAAAGAAAATTATAAGACAAATGGAACATGTTTGAGAAAGGGTTAGAGATGGTTTCAAATGTTCTTGTGGATTGATAGAATAAGAGATGTTTGGCTATAGTCTGATTCAATGATTTGTAAGGATAATATTCTTAGCATGTTTGGGATATAATTGACTACTAACACAATATAATTCCAAAAAAGCTCTTGAACAATGCAGCAAGTTTGAATTATTAGAATGATTGATATTGGATTATTAAAGGAAAAAAATTATAAGACAAATAGAACATGTATGAGAACAGATTAGAGATTGTTTTAAATGTTCTGGTGAATTGATAGGTTAAGAGATGTTTGGGTTTAGATTGTTGAAAATGATTTGTAAAGTATCCTATAAATATTTGGGGTCCCATTGACCCCAAACACAATATCAAAAAACCACTTGAACAATGCAGTAAGTTTGAATTTTCGGGATTATTGATCTTGGATTATTAAAAGATTAGAAAATTATAAGACAAATGGAACATGTTTGAGGAAGGGTTAGAGATGGTTTTAAATGTTCTGGTGAATTGATAGGTTAAGAGATGTTTGGCTTTAGATTGTTAAAGATGATTTATGAAGTACTAAAGATATTTGGGGTCCAATTGAACCCAAATACAATATAATTCTAAAAACAATTTTGAACAATGCAGCAAGTTTGAATTATTAAGATTATTGATCTTGGATTATTAAAAGAAATGAAAATCGTAAGACAAATCGAACATGTTTGAAAAAGGGTTAGAGATAGTTTTAAATGTTCTTGTGGATTGATAGAGTAAGAGATGTTTGGCTATAGACTCATAAAGATGATTTGTAAGGATGATATTCTTAACATGTTTGCGATCTAATTTGCTACTAACACAATATAATTCCAAAAAAGCTCTTGAACAATGCAGCAAGTTTGAATTATTAGAATGATTGATATTGGATTATTAAAAGAAAAAAATTATAAGACAAATAGAACATGTTTGAGAAAAGGTTATAGATGGTTTCAAATGTTCTGGTGAAGTGATAGGTTAGGAGATGCTTGGCTTTAGATTGTTAAAGATGATTTGTGAAGTACTAAAGATATTTGGGGTCCAATTGAACCCAAATACAATATAATTAAAAAAAAAAAAATCTGAACAATGCAGCAAGTTTGAATTATTAAGATTATTGATCTTGGATTATTAAGAGAAAAGGAAATTATAAGACAAATGGAACATGCTAGAGGAAGAGTTACAGATGGTTTAAAATGTTCTTGCGGATTGATAGAGTAAGAGATGTTTGGCTATAGACTGATAAAGATGATTTGTGAGGATGATATGCTCAACATGTTTGGGATCTAATTTGCTACTAACACAATATAATTCCAAAAAAGCTTTTGAACAATGCAGCAAGTTTGAATCATTAGGATTATTGATCTTGGATTATTAAAAGAAAAGAAAATTATGAGACAAATGGAACGTGTTTGAGGAAGGGTTAGAGGTGGTTTTAAATATTATTGCGGATTGATAGAGTAAAAGATGTTTGGCTATAGATTGATAAAAATGATTTGTAAGAATGATATTCTTAGCATGTTTGGGATCTAATTTGCTACTAACACAACATAATTCCAAAAAAGCTCTTGAACAATGCAGCAAGTTTGAATTATTAGAATTATTGATACTGGATTATTAAAAGAAAGAAATTATAAGACAAATAGAACATGTATGAGAAAAGGTTGGAGATAGTTTTAAATGTTCTGGTGAATTGATAGGTTAAGAGATGTTTGGCTTTAGATTGTTAAAGATCATTTGTGAAGTACTAAAGATATCTGGGGTCCAATTGAACCCAAATACAATATTATTGAAAAAAAATTCGAACAATGCAGCAAGTTTGAATTATCAGGATTATTGATTTTGGATTGATTGATTTTGGAAAAAATTATAAGACAAATGGAACATGTTTGAGGAAGGGTTAGAGATGGTTTTAAATGTTCTTGCGCATTGATAGAGTAAAAAATGTTTGGCTATAGAATGATAAAGGTGATTTGTGCGGATTCTTAACATGTTTGGGATCTAATTTGCTGCTAACACAATATGATTCCAAAAAAGCTTTTGAACAATGCAGCAAGTTTGAATTATTAGAATGATTGATATTAGATTATCAAAAGAAAAAAATTATAAGACAAATAGAACATGTTTGAGAAAAGGTTAGAGATGGTTTTAAATGTTCTTGTGGATTGATAGAGTAAGAGATGTTTGGCTATAGACTGATAAAGAATTAAAGATGATTTGTAAGGATGATATCCTCAACATTTTTGGGATCTAATTTGCTACTAACACAATACAATCCCTCAAAAAAATCTTAATCAATGCAGAAAGTAGTTTTTCCCAGTTTAGCATTGTTGATCTTGTGTTATTAAAAAAAACTTAAAATTAGAAGACAAATTTCAAATTTTTGTGGAGGGATTAGAGATGGTTTTAAATGTTCTTGGCGTTAATAGGGTAAGAAATGGTTGACCATAGATGCTTAAAGATGATTTGTAAGGATTTTTTTTTAACGAGGGGTTATTCACTTCTAAAATCGTTTAAATCCTGCAACCCTAACATCTTTAAAAATCGCAATTATCGATTTAAAATTCCAGATCTCTCACTGTGATGAGATGGATTTCATACGATATCTAAGTATCTTTATCAAGCTTTACTAAGATTTTTGAAGATTTGAAAGATTCCCGAGATTTCCGGCGAGATTCAAAACGGGTTTTCAACTGTTTTTGAGGCGCTGAATCTAAGAATCTCCGAAATCTTGAAAATGAGCATCTGATCTTCACGATTATGAATCTTTCATCCTTTGATTCTATAGTGACTTTGAAGAAGATTTCCGAAGGGAATAGCCCATCGATTCTCAACATTTTTAGGTTCAATTGGTCTCATACATTCTTTAACAATTCAGTAAGTTTGATATATTAGAATTGTTGATCCTGAATTATTGAAAAAAACCTTGAAATTAGAAGAAAGATAGACAATTTTCTAGGTAGGGTTATAGATGGTTTTAAATGTTCTCTTGGATTAATAGGGTGAGATATGTTTCACTTCAGATTGTGAAAGATAATTTGTAAGCTATTATTAAGATGTTTGGTGTCCAATTGGTGACATATATATACATAATCCCTAAAATACTCTTAACCAATACAGAAAATTTGATTTATTATAATTGTTGGCCTTGGATTATGAAAAGAAAACTGAAAATTAGAAGAAAAATAGAAAATGTTTCAGGAAAGATAAGAGATGGTGTTAAATGTTCTTTTGGATTGATGGGGTATATGTTTGGCTTTAGATTGCTATACATGATTCGTAAGGTATTCTAAACATGTTTGATATCTAAGTGGCCCCAAACATAATACAATTCCTAAAACACTCTTAACGAATGCAGCAAGATTGTTTTCTTTATTACAATTTTTGATCTTGGATTAATAAAGGAAAACTCAAAATTAGAAAAATATATAAAAATGTTGAGGAAGGGTTACAGATGGCTTTCTTAAGATGTTTGGAAAAATTGGCTTGAAACACAATATGATCCCCAAAACGCTCCTAACCAACGCAGTAGATTTGTTTTGTTAGGATTGTCGATCTTGCATTATTAGAAGAACACTTTGAATTAGAATAAAACTAGATAATGTTTAAAGAAGGGTCAGAGATGATGCTAAATTCCTTATTGATTGATAGGGTAAGAATTGTTTGGATTTAGTTTGTTAAAGATGATTCGTAAGGCATTCTAATCATGTTTGGGGTGGCCCCAAACACAATATAATCCCTAGAACACTCTTAACCAATGCAGCAGGTTTGTTTTCTTTATACGAATTTTGAATTTTGGATTTTTAACAGAAAATTTGAAATCAGTAAAAAAAATGGGGAAGGGTTAGAGATGGTTTTAAATGTTCTTCTGAATTAATAGGATAAGAAATGTTTAACTTATATTGTTAAAGGTAATTTATAAGGTATTTCTGAGAAGTTTGGGGTCCAACTGCCCCAGACACAATATAATCCCCAAAATGCTCTTACCCAATGCAATATATTTGCTTTATTGGGATTTTTGATCGTGGATTATTAAAAAAAAAACCTAAAATCAGAAGAAAACTAGAAAATGTTTAACGAAAGCCTTATAAAGTAAGAGATGTTTGGCTTTAGATTGTTGAAGATTTGTTGTAATTCCAGGCGGATATTGAAAATTTTCTTAAGTGAATTGTCTAAATCGTTAACGAGAAATTATTTTCTGTTCTAGTTTTATAAACCCTCAAAAGCTGTTTTGAGGACGAGATTTAATAACATGCATCCGTATGTTATTAAAAATTAAAAAATTCCATTTTCTGCTCAAAGTATCCAAGATACGAAATAATTTTGTTGAGCAAAATTGATGACCTTGAAAAGATCTACAAATTTTCTCTGGGCCATTTTTTTATAGGACACATGGATTTTGTTTGCATCCTAAAAATAACATTAAAAATAAAAAATAAAAAAATATAATCGCGCAGCGGGCAGATATTTGTATAATTATAATATTATAAGAAAATATTCTAAAATAAGCTGTAAGAATATTTTCAGCTCCTTCCTGAAACATTTTTTTACGATAATTTGATGATATATTTTGTTAGATAAATTTTAAAACTTTGTTATAATGTATTTCAGATTCCTGGCATTGATTTAGTCGATCAATATAAAATTTAATTTAATATTTACCACTCTTGTTTAACAAGTATAACATAAGTTCAGACAACTTTCTGAAATAGTGCCTAGGTAAATAAGTCCATTATCTAGATTGCTTCTCACCCTAAAAAATTTCCCTGGGGTGCCAAATACATAAAGAAATGACACCCTTTGTGACACGAAATACATAATTGGGTGCCTTATCCGGTGGACTAATGACCTTTTTTGTAAATTAATATTTTGTTAACAAAAAAGAGTAAAAATACTTAAATCAGATAAAAATGGAATATTATTAAAAAATTGTTCTTTTTACTGCTTATGAATTATTTGTTCATAACTAAAAAGCCAAAGAAAAGTGAAAAATTTAGGAAGAAACCGCAACTTTCTAGCATTTTTATAATAGAAGGTAGTTATATAATTAATTGTTTAAATACATATTTTATTGAATTGCAAATAATTATTACCTTACTCTAACTTAAAATTTGACAAAAAGCCGAAAATTGGACAAAAAGCTGGAAATTTCAGAAAAATCCGAGATTTTTTATTTCTATTTTAAGAGAAAATTGCTATAAACAATAATAAATTGTTTAAACAGTTTTTTTGAAACATCTTATTACCAGTAGCTGAGAATTTTCAAGAAATGATTGATTTTTTTTATCAAAATGCAGTATTTTTTGACCGAACATAGAATTTTTTTTTAAATTTTCGAAGGGGGAACTCTTATTTTTGAAATTGATCTAAAAAAAATAGAAAATAAATTTTGAAAATGACATAATGGTCGCAGTTTTTCGTTGAGAATTCATATTTTTTGTTGAAAATTCAACTACTTAGTCGAAAGTGGAAAAACTTCGATAAAAATTCACTTTTTGGGTTGATGATTCATCATTTTAGATAAAAACCCTTTTTTTTTTAATTTGTTAACTGAAATTTTAACTATTTCATTTTTGGTTAAAATTCATCCTTTTTTGTTGAAAATTAATTTTTTAACTAAAAATTTAACTATTTCATTTTTGGTTGAAAATTTATATTTTTTGTTGAAAATTATTTTTTTAACTGAAAATTTAACTATTTCATTTTTGGCTCAACATGTATCTGCTTCAATTTAAAATTCAACAATTTGGTTGGAAATAAATTTTTTGGTTAAAAATTCATTCTTTTGGTTGGAAATTGGTTTTTGTTTTATTGAAAATTAAATTTTTTAACTTGGAAATCAACTATTCCATTTTTTATCGAAAAATTATCTTTTTTGATAGAAATGTCATTTTTCTGGTTGAAAATTCATCTTTTCTGTTGAAAATTCAAAAATCCTGTTGAAAATTGAATTTTTTTTACTCAAAATTGAACTATTTAATTTTTGGTGGAAAATTAATCTTTTTTTGTTGAAAATTAATTTTCCGACTAAAAATTTAACTATTTCATTTTTGGTTGAAAATTTATCTTTTTTTGTTGAAAATTAATTTACTAACTGAAAATTTAACTACTTCATTTTTGGTTGAAAATTTATATTTTTTGTTGAAAATTAGTTTTTTATCTGAAAATTTAACTATTTCACTTTTGGCTCAAAATTTATCTGCTTCAATTAAAAATTCAACAATTTGGTTGGAAATAAATTTTTTGGTCAAAAATTAATTCTTTTGGTTGGAAATTAGTTTTTTTCACTAAAAATTGAACTCCTTTTTTTTTAGCTGAAAATTGATCTGTTTTAGTAGGTGAAAATTCAATTTTTTTGTTGAAAATATGTGTTTTCGGTAGAAAAGTAATCTCATTAATCGAAACTTTATCTTTTTGGTCAAAAATTAATTTCTTTGGTTGCAAATTTAACTATTTTGCTAATTTTTTTCATTTGTTTTCTTAAAAATTTATTTTTCTAACTAAAAATGTAGCTATTCTGCTAATGGTTGAAAATTTATCTTTTTTAGATTAAAATTCGTGTATTTTGCTTAAAATTTTTCTTTTGAGGCAGAAAATTATTCTTTTGGGTTGAAAATTCAACTATTTGCTTGAAAATTTTGTGTTGTTGAAAATGCATGTATTTTGTTGAAAATTTGTCTTTTTTGTTAGAAAATTCAGTCATTAGGTGATTTTTTTTCCTTGAAGATTCAATCTTTTTAGTTAAAAATTTATTTATTTTTTTTTGAAAATTTTGTGAAACATTTTTTTCTGTAGTTAAGAATTAATTCTTCTAACTGAAAATGTAATAATTCCAATTTTGCTAAAAAATTTATCTTTTTCAGTGTAAAAGTAATGTATTTTGTTGAAAATTTGTCTTTTCTGTTAGAAAATTCAGTCAATAGGTTAAAAAAACATTTTTTCCCTTAAAGATTCAATCTTTTCAGATAAAAATTTATTTTTTTTTTAGTTGAAAATTTTTTTTTCCGTAGTTAAAAATTAATTCTTCTAACTGAAAATGTAATAATTCCACTTTTGCTTGAAAATTTATCTTTTTTAGTGTAAAAGTAATGTATTTTCTTGAAAGTTTTTCCTTTTTTGATAGGAGATTAATCTTTCGGATTAGAAATTTAACTATTTGAGAAAAAAAAAATTTTCGTTGAAAATTCATCACTTCAGTTAAAAATTAATTTCTTCAACTGAAAATGTAACTATTCCATTTTTTGCGAAAAATTTATTTAACTTTTTTGGTTGAAAATTCATCTTCCTGAATGAAAATTTAACTATTTAGTTGAAAATTTAACTATTTCGTTAAACATATATTTTAGTTGGTTGAAAATTAATTTTTTGTTACTAAAAGTTCAATTATTCTATTTTGAGTTGAAAATTCGTTTCTTGGGTAAAAATTTAACTATTTTGTTGAATTTTTGTTGTTGACAATTTATTTTGCTTACGTTTGAAATAATCTATTTTTGGTTGAATTCAACAAAAATTTTAAATGCATGTATTTTGTTGAAAATTTGTCTTTTTTGTTATAAAATTCAGTCAATAGGTTACAAATTTATTCGGCCCCCCCCCTGGGGGATTAAAAATTTTTGGGTTAAAATTTTTTTTTTTTTTGGTTTAAAATTTGGTGAAAATCTTTTTTCTGTAGTTAAAAATGAATTCTTCTAACTGAAAATGTAATAATTCCACTTTTGCTTAAAAATGTATCTTTTTTAGTGTAAAAGTAATGTATTTTGTTGAAAATTTGTCTTTTCTGTTAGAAAATTCAGCCAATAGGTTAAAAAAAAATTTTTTTCTCTCAAAGATTCAATCTTTTCAGATAAAAATTTATTTTTTTTAGTTGAAAATTTTTTTTCTGTTGTTAAAAATTAATTCTTCTAACTGAAAATGTAATAATTCCACTTTTGCTTCAAAATTTATCTTTTTTAGTGTAAAAGTAATGTATTTTCTTGAAAATTTTTCCCTTTTTCATAGGAAATTAATCTTTCGGATTAGAAATTTAACTATTTGAGAAAAAAAAATTTTCGTTGAAAATTCATCACTTCAGTTAAAAATTAATTTCTTCAACTGAAAATGTAACTATTCCATTTTTTTGTGAAAAATTTATTTAACTTTTTTGGTTGAAAATTCATCTTTCTGTTTGAAAATTGAACTATTTCGTTGAACATATATATATATATATATATTTGGTTGAAAATTAATTTTTTGTTACTAAAAGTTTAATTATTTTATTTTGAGTTGAAAATTCGTTTCTTTGGTTAAAAATTCAACTATTTTGTTGATTTTTTTTTTAAATTTATTTTGCTTACGTTTGAAATATTCTATTTTTGGCTGAGTTTAAAAAAAATGTTAAATGCATGTATTTTGTTGAAAATTCGTCTTTTTTTCGTAGAAAATTCAATCAATAGGTTAACAATTTTTTTTCCCGTAAGATTTAATCTTTTTAGTTAAAAAATCATTTCTTTGGTTGAAAATGCAAATATTTTATTGGAAATTCGTTTTTTTAGTTAAAAATTAATTCCTCTAACTGGAAATGTAATAATTCCGTTTTTATTTTAAAATTTGTCTTTTTTGTTGAAAATTCTTTTTTTCTCTCGGAAAATCGTATTTTTCGGTTGAATCTCTAACTTCCTACAAATATTTTTGTCTTGAAAATGAACATTTTGCATCCGATTTTTTTTCTTTTATTGACTGAAAAATCTAATTTTTTGAAAATTCGTATTTTTTAGTTTGATTTAACTATTTTTGAATGAAAATAAGAATATTTTTGGTGGAAATATCAACTATTACACTTTGTCTAAAAATGTAACTATTTTGTTGAAAATTCCTGTTTTCTTGGTCAAAAATTAATTGTACAAATTTTGCGATGTAATTTACAAAAATTTGTATGGATCAATCGACAGAACAAGAGTTCCCGCATCAAATAAAAAAATAAAATACAAAATATCCATGCACGTTTGGAAAACCCAACATTTTGAAAAAATTTGTCATTTTTTGAGAATTCTAGTCTAATCTTCAAATTATTATGAACAATAACAATTTTTTTATAAATCGTTAAAATGCGGTGAAAAATGTGAAATCAGTGGATTGGTCATTTTTTTTGTATTCTATGGCTGATTCTGAAGATAAATCTTAAGGGACTAATGTTAACGATTCTGTCCAAAATGTACAAAAAGGTCTCTTCTTCCGATTGTGAAATGCGTGTTAAACTTTATGTTTACCCCTAAATATCAATTTTCTCAAAACAAGAAAAAACACGTGTTCTAATGCAGTTTTGGACCACCCTACTATAGCTTGCTAAAGATGATTCGTAATGATCGTATTCTCAACTTGTTTTGGGTCCAATTTGCCCCAAACACAATCCCTAATCCCAAAATCTTATCCCCCTAACTCATAACCAAGAACCATTTATCATCAGCAAATCGGAAACACCATCCTCGCCAAAGTCGAGAGCTTAAAATCATAGTCATGATGAACGAGATGAATCTCCCTCAAGTGCCTACATCCGAAAATTACAAATTTCCCTGATGGCCGAATCGTCGAGTTTTGTCAAATTCGAAACATAGATCATAATTCTGATGATGTGGTGCCTCCGACGAAAGACTAATGAAGCATTAATCACTCGCTCTAGATTTCTCAGTACAGGCCAAAGTGGTCTGGCGGATGGATCATTCGAAGCAGATGGCTCATTTCCGATTTTTCATTCTTATTCTTAGCAGCTGTCCGCTCTCTTCGACGCTTTGGACTTCGTGGTGCATCGTACAAACGTCTCTTTATTGCACGGCCTTCATGCCACGAGTACTGGTACTACAAACTACGCACTATATGACTACAGACTCGACATTAGGCACGCGTGAAAAGCCAGGAGAGTCATATCCCCGATTTTGCGCCGTTCTTGAGATCCTCCATGCGAGGAGGATTTAGACTTCTTGATGAAGCGGATTAAGTCCAAGACGATGCGAGAGGAATAGAAATTTATAAGCAGTCCACTGTACCGAGGAGATGAGAGAGGTTCGAGCATTGTACTGGTAATGGAGTGGATATTATAAATAGTGGACTAATAGAGACCTTCTGACCTTACAGAATGTCCCTTCCAAGTTCCAACTCAAAAGGTCCGGGCTTTGACTGATGGCTTTCTGGACAATTCACTTTAAAGAGATTTATTGCTTTCGAGGCAAATCCTGAAGACGATTAAGATTTGGGCTTTTTGGATACTTTTATTCAACTTGCGCTGTTTCTTTTGCTAATATCCGCTATCTACTGATCATAAAACCAGCAATAATAACAAAACTGAATGAAAATGCCCTTAAGGATAATGTAAAACATGATTGCAAATTTTTAAACATTCTTAAGGAACGAGGAGATGTAGAAAAATTGCATTTAAATGTTTGGGCGATAGTCAATTCCGCCCTGGGTACCTGCGAGCGGTTCCCCCACTACACGGCTTCCCCTCACTCAGCCGAACTGCTGCCGTCAATTCTGGGGCCGATTCCCGACTCGCATTCGTTTACCTGCTAAGTATACCCCCACCATTGCGTTTAGCGCGCTACCCCTCGCTTGCTTGTTCTCGCCTGGGATTATATTTTAGAAGACTGACGTACCTGAGATATTTAAACTGGACAATGTAAATAGAATTTTTAACTTTATTACGGGGATTCCCGACAATAAAATTAAGCTGTTGTCCCTTTGGGTTCCAGTTTAGAAATTATTTCCGATGGAGTTTATTACTCTAAAATTTGAAGCTTTTTAGTTTCAAAGACACGTACAATGAAATAAAATAAGGAATTATTATAATAAATCTTGAAAATTCAACTGTTTTGTTGAAAACTCGTCTTCTTAGGTTGAAAATTTAAGTTTCTCGATAGAAAGTGTGCAATGTACTTTTTTATTTAAAACTCATATTTAGTTGTTGAATAGCCAAACTGAAATTTTTTTTTGTAGAAATTCAACTATTTTTTTGAAAAATTATCTCTTTAATTTAAAAATTCATCTTTTTTAGTGGAAATTACAAAATGCAACTGTTTGATGCAAAATTCAACACGAGAGCAATTTTGTTAAACATTGATACTGTTTGGTTAAAAAATTCAACTATATTTTGTTGAAAATTCAACAGTTTTTTTGAAAAATCGTGTTCTTCGGTTGAAAATTCCAGTAGCTTGATAGAAAATGTACTTCTTATTTAAAAGTCATATTTTGTCGTTGAAAAGTGAAGCTGAAATTTTTTTTAAATAAAAATTCAACTATTTTTGGAAAAACTTATCTCTTACCAGACACTCTTTTTTGCTTGAGGATTCGACTATTTTGTTTGAAAATTTTGGTAGAAGCACTTTGTTAACAAACAATTTTTCGTTGGAGATTTATATTTTTATTTGAAAATTCGTCTCTTTTGTTCAATTTTTTGCTTCCTCAGAGAGGAAGCTTTGTTTTGGTAACATTTTCAAAATTTTTCAAATTCATTTAATTAAACCTTCCTCAATTTAAAAATGTATAATATAATGTTCTAAACAATTGTCCGGCTGTGTGTGTGTGGATGTGTGTGTGTGCGTGGATGTCACGCTTTTTTGTGAATACGATAACTAGAAAACTGTTGCAGATAAATTGATGAAATTTGGAGGGCTTATTTTCCTCACTAATATCTTGAAACTGACAAAAGGATTTCTAAAAATATTTATTTCATTTTTTTTAGCACTCAATAATATTTTAAAAATCGGTTTTTTACAGTAAAACTTTTTTCATTAGGATAATTAAAAGTTGATGCAAGAATATAAAAGATTCCTTGGTTCGAGACGAATCGTTTGATCTATAATATAAATAAATTTTATTGAAGAGGAGGGAAGTTATAGTAATTTATATATTTTGAAAATCGTTTTTTATAGTAAAACTTTTTTCGTTAACATAATTCAAAGTTGATACAAGAACAGAAAAGATGTGTTGATTCGACTCGAATCGATTCACCTATAATATTAATAAATTTTATTGAAGAGTAAGAAAGCTATGGTAATGCATAATATTTGAAAATACGGTTTTTCACAGTAAAACTTTGTTCATTAGGATAATTCAAAGTTGATGCAAGAATATAAAAGATTCCTTGGTTCGAGACGAATCGTTTGATCTACAATAATAATACATTTTATTAAATAGTAGGAAAGTTATGGTAATTTATATATTTTTAAAATCGTTTTTTATAGTAAAAATTTTCTCATTCTCATAATTTAAAGTTGATGCGAGAATAGAAAAGTTGTGTGGATTCAAGAAGAATCGATTGACCCATAACATTTATACATTTTATTGAAGACTAAGGCAAATTAACTTTCAACTTTGCTTTGGCTTTTTAGTTACGTACAAATAATAAATAAACAATAGAGAAAGTAATGTTTCAAACAATCTTTCTTTTTGTGAATATTTTTTTCTGAAATAAAACAGGTATTTGAAATATTCCTCAAATTTTCTATATGTAATAAAATATATGAATGTGAATTTTTTTCTTGAAAAAGTTACCGAAAACTAAAAAGTCAAAGAAAAGATGAAAATTCCAGAAAACCCGCAACCAAAAGGAATTTTTGAACAAATGTGTTTGCATCTTGCATTAATCTCACTAAGTAAAAAGTGAACAGAAAGTTAAAAATTTTAAAAAAACTGTAACTTTCTAGCATTATTTAAAGAGAATGTTATTAAAAATAATGAATTCTTTGAACAATTATGTTTGTTAAATTGAATTAATTATTACCTCACTAGAAATTTAAAGTGGACCAAAAGTGGAAAATATTAGAAAAAATGCAACTTTCTAGCATTATTCTAAAAGAATATTATTGTAAATAATAAATAGTTCCAACAATTGTGTTTTGTTAAATTTAGTTGATTATTGCTTCGGTCTAACTGAAAAGTTGAAAATTAGTTGAAAAAATAAGATAAAACCGTGAATTTCTAACTTTATTCTAAGAGAAAATGGCTATGAAATATAATAAATTGTTTTAATATTATATTTGAAAATCTAACTATCACTATAAAGTAATATTTTATGCACTACAAAAAATTTTTACTAAAAGAAGCCTCAAAAAACTAATAGTTAGCGCCAAAAACTTGCAATACCCAAGTTTTAACTTATGGGGTTTATTTAAACCCCTATAAAATAGACTTATAGGGGTGGACTTCGAAAATAAATTTCTCATTCGTATTCATGGGGCTTGCGGAATTTTTTAATATCATTTTTTTTTAAACGCATTCGTTTTTTGTGGATTTCAACAAGTTTGGGGTAAATTTGCATGTTTAAAAATGCATTTAATTCTTTATAAATTTCATCTTTTTTGCTTAAAACTGCAACTGTTTGGTTAAAAATTATTCTGTTTCCGTAGAAAATGAAATTTTTTGTTCAAAAATCAAAGTTTTGTAGAAAAATTGTATCTTTGGCTCAAAAATTCAACAAATTGGTAGAAAATATAACTGTATGGTTGAAAATTTATATATATATATATTTTTAATTCGTTTTTTTTTTAATAGAAAATTCAAGTATTTGGTTTAAAAATTAATGTCTTTTGGTAAGAATTCATCTTTTTGGTTGAAAATGTAACTATTTGGTTAAAAGTTCAACTATTTTATGGTAAGCTTATCTTTTGATTAAAAATGAAAATAACTGTTTGGTTGAAAATTCATCTGTTTTGGTTGAAAATTCATTTGCTTTGATTGAGGATTTTACTGTTTTATTAGAAAATTATTCCTTTTTTATTCGATCTGTTCTTGCTTAAAATATCAACTATTACATTTTTCGTTGAGAACTCATCTTTTTCCGTTGAAAATTCAACTGCTTTTTTGAAAGTTGAACTACTTTATTGATTAATAAAAAACAGTATTTAATTTTCAATTAATGAAAAAAATTCAAACCAAAAAAAGATGAATTTTTAACTAAAATTAAATTAAATTAAAAAAGGATTCATTTTTTAATAAAACAGTAAAATTCTCAATCAAAGCAAATTAATTTCCAACCAAAACAGATGAATTTTCAACCATACAGTTCCTACCAATTTGTTGAATTTTTGAGCCAAAGATACGAATTTTCTACAAAACATTGATTTTTGAACATTTTCAAGTTGAAAAGATGAATTTTTTACAATACAGTAGAATTTTCAACTCGGAAAGTTGAATTTTCAAAAAAAAAGTTAATTTTTAACCAAGAAAGATTATTTTTTTACCGTAAAAGATTAATTTTCTACCAAAAGACGGATTTTAAACGAGATGAATTGAACAAAACAAAACGAATTTAAAAAAAAAGTTGAATCCTCAAATAGATGAATTTTAAACCTATTACTTCAATTTTCAGCTAAAAATGGAATCGTTACATTTTCAGTTAAAAAAATAATTTTCAACATATAAAAATTAATTTTCAACTAGTTGTATTTAAACAAAAAAGACAAATGTTAAAAAAAAGGAATTTAAAAAGAAGTTACATTTTCAACCAAAAAAGGGAATCTCACATAAAAACAGAATTTTTAACAAAGCGGTGCAACTTTCAACCAAAAAAAGGTCAATTTTCAGCAACAAATATTAATTTTTCACCAATGAAATTAATTTTCTTCACAAAATTTTTTTTTTCAAATATGCATCAATTGTTAACAAAATTGTTGAGTTTTTGAGCCAAAGAGACAAATTATCTACAGAGCAGTTGAATTTTCAATCCGAAAATACGACTTTTAACAAAAAAGTGTATTCTTCACCAAATAGTTGAATTTTTAACCAAATAATTAGTTTTTAATCAAATAGTTAAATTTTAAACCAAAAGTTATGAATTTTTAGCAAAAAAAATTAATTTTCAACACAATAATTACATTTTCAACCAAACAGTAAACCTTCATTAAAAAAAAACAAAGTCGTTCAAGTTTTACCCGTGCAAATGAATTTTTAATTAAATAGGTCAGTTTCCAACAATATTGCTAAACTTTGAATCAAAGAAATGAATTTTCAAATAAAAATATAAATCTCCAACAAAAAATTGGTTCTTAACAAAGTGTTTTTATCAAAATTTTCAAACAAAATAGTCGAATCCTCAAGAAAAAAAGAGTGTCTCGTAAGAAATGAGTTTTTCAAAAAATAGTTGAATTTTCACAAAAAAAAAAAAAATTTCAGCTTGACTTTTTAACAACGAAATATGCGTTTTGAATAAGAAGTACATTTTCTATCAAGATACTGGAATTTTCAACCTAAGAAGACGATTCTTCAACAAAACAGTTGAATTTTCAACAAAATATAGTTGAATTTTTTAACCAAACAGTATCAATTTTTAACAAAATTGTTCTCGTGTTGAATTTTCCATTAAAAAGTTGCATTTTCATTCAAGAAAGATGCAATTTACACTAAAATAGATGAATTTTTAAATTAAAAAGATAAGTTTTCCAAAAAATAGTTGGATTTGCAACAAAACAGTTGAATTTTCAATCTAGCACATAATTTATGAATATAATATTCAAAATATGCGAATTATAACGACTCCAACGATATGTTATTTTGGGCAGATGACCATTCCGCTCTGGGACCTGCGAACGGTTCCCCCACTACACGGCTTCCCCTCACTCAGCCGAACTGCTGCCGTCGATCCTGGTCAGCGGGAGTCCTTTGTACCTTATGAGGCCTAAAATGCGGAATATAACATTTTTTTTTCAATTTAGCACTTGGTAATTTATAAATATAATATTCAAAATATGCGAATTATAACGATTCCAACGATATGTTATTTTACTTAAAAAGTTGAAAATTAAAGAATAAATGTTCAAATTATTAGAAATTTTATGGAAAATTTTTCAAAATGTTTCATTCAAATCCACTGCAGTGGCTTTAATTTATTGGTGCAATATCTTACCTAACTTGGGAAATTCTGGAACCTAAAATTTGGCCACATTTGCAAACTTATTAACTAACATCATAAATTTAGTTTATTTCTCAAACAATCGCATTTCTCAAAATTATTCCTAAGTAATTTTGCACTCCCAGTTCAAAAGAATGAATAGTGTCATCCCTATCTCAATTCGGATACACAATTAACAAACATTATCAATTTTTTTTTACTGCTTAACCAATTTTGTTATGAAAGTTTATTAAAAATTATATTTTAACACATAACAAGCAGAATATGGAGACAATATCAAAAATGCCGTTTTTTAAATCTAACTTTAGAGATTTTGAACCGAGACCAAAACAGGAAATTGCATTTGCTTAAGTGTCGAAAAGAAGTTAAAAACTGAATTGAAAAATTTAGTTGAAAAATTGAATTTTCAACCAAAAAAGATAAATTATCAAGCAAAGATGGAATACTTACATTTGCAGTTCAAAAATTTATTTTTAATTAAATAAAAACGAATTTGTAACAGAACAGGAAAAATTTGTTCAACCAAACAGCTGAATTTTCAACCGAAAAGATTAATTTTCTACCCAAAAATATTAATTTTTAACAAAACACATGAATTTTCACAAAAATATAAAAATTAAGGAATTTTCAAACAAAGAAATGAATTTTTAACCAAACATGGAATAGTTGAATTTTCGGTCAAAAAAAAATAATTTTCAACTAAAAAAAAAGTGATTTTCATTACAAACTGAAAAAATGTTTAGTGAATCATTAATTTGGAAAAAATTTGAGTAAGTTTAAGATACATTTAGAAGTTTTAAAAAGAGTTTTAAAAAAGTTTTCCAAAATAATTTTAAACTTGAAAAAATTTTTAAAGATTGAAAACAAAATGTAGATTTTTGAAGATTCTGAACACAATATTTAGAAGCTTTCTAAGCATTTTGAAAGGTTCCAAAATAACAAAAAATTGTTATCAAATTTCCTGGGAAAACTAGAAATGATATTTTTTTTTTGAACAATTAATTTAAAAAATATTCTCAAAAATTTACAAAATTTTATAAATAGAATCTGGAAAATTTTGAAGCAACTTTTTTAATTTTTCCGGATTTTAACAAAATTATAGGAAAAATTCGAGTTCCAAGATATCAACAAAAATTGAATTAGATTCTTGACAAATTTTTTTATTATTTTTTAAATTTTTTTTTTTATTTTTTATTATTTTTTTTTTTTTTTTGAAAATTATTTTCAAAATTTACCGAATTCAGTTTAAAAAATTTTTTCGACACATAAGCAAATGCAGTTTTCCGTTTTGGTCCCTGTTAAAAATTTATAAAAAAATGTTTTAACTGAATTCGGCAAATTTTGAAAATAATTATTCTTCCTTTCAAAAATAATATGTTTGATATTACTGTCTCCAAACGTTTTACTACTGGCACTTCTGTTTTCTTTTTATTAACTTAGGCCTCAACCAACAATTTTCAAACCAAAAAAAAGAAATTTTCATAAAAAGAGTAGAATTTTTAACCAAGAAAGATTTTTCAGTCGACAAAGAAAAAAGTCAGAGTCAAAATGTTTAATAATTCAACATTGAAGAATCAATAAAAAATGTGTAAATTTCTAAAATTATATAATTTTAGGCAATTTTAAGCTAGAAACATTAATTTACACATCCAAATTTGTTCTAAAATCTTTTTTAATATTCGCTTGAAAATTTGTTTTAAAAAAATCATAAAAAATGTTTCCAGGAATCTAATGCAAATTTTGTTATTTATTATCTTGAAACATGAATTTTTCCTAGAATTTTTTTAAAATCCGGCAAAATAAAAAAATTGCTTTAAAACCTTCCAGATTCTATTTTGAAAATTTAAAAAATATTTTTCAAAAAAGAATTCATTTTTAGTTTTCCTAG
Organism: Andricus curvator; assembly: GCA_932195095.1. NCBI lineage: Eukaryota > Metazoa > Arthropoda > Insecta > Hymenoptera > Cynipidae > Andricus > Andricus curvator. The sequence continues at coordinate 36,138 of CAKNYM010046233.1, forward strand.
GAATTTTAATAACAAATTTTTATTCTTTTGAAACCTGTCAAAATGCTTAGAAATCTTTTAAATGTTGTGTTCAGAATCTTCAAAAACGTACGTTTTGTTTTAAATGTTTTGAAATCTTTTCAACTTTTAAATCATTTTGGAATCTTTTCAAAATTTCTAAATCTATCTTAATCTTACTCGAATTTTTTTCAAATTAATGAGTCACTAAACATTTTTTCAGTTTTTAATGAAAATCACTTTTTTTTGGGTTGAAATTAATTATTTTTGACCGAAAATTCAACTATTCCATGTTTGCTTGAAAATTCATTTCTTTTATTGAAAATTTCTTAATTTTAAATAGTTTTGTGATAATTCATCTATTTTGTGCAATTTCTTCTTTGCAAGTCTTCGATTGAATCCGCCATAAAAACCTTATCATCTGCGAACGCTAACCCACGCACCCTCACTGTCGAGAGACCTTCTTCTTCGGAGAGGGCCATTCTTAGCCACTTTTGGAGCATATTTAGGGGACAATACATAAGGATCGGGGGCGGGGGGGGGGGGGTAATTTAAAAGTTATTGGGTGCATATTATTCATTCAAACTTCTTTAAGAGGTGACCAAACTTTACAAAAAATTAATAGCAAGTTACTTATTCTTTCCATTTTTTTCGAAAACCCAGCTGTTTAATGGAAAATTAACTTGATTTTTGAACCACATTTCCTAGTTTTCTATCCTAATATTTTGAAAGTATTAAAGTAATGCGAACTGATAAGAAAATCCAACTATTTTTGGATCAATTTCCATCATACTCTATTCAAAAGTCTACTATACAATTTTTGGTTGAGAATTCATTTTTTTTTTTTTTTTGTTAAAAGTTTTATTATTTGGTTCAAAATTCAATTTTTTGGTTGAAAATTCGTCTTTTTGGCTTAAAAATTCAACAATTTGATTACAATTTTTGTTAATAAAATTGTTGAATAATTTGCAGCCAATAACTTTTGATTTTACCCCCCTCCCCCCTATCCTCATGTATTGTGCCCTGAAGATGCTCCAAAAATGCAAAGTAGCAGTTTTAAGTAAAATTCATGCTAAAAACGGTATTTTGCAAAAAAAATTTCTAAATTAATTATTCACATGGACAAGTGTCGAAGAATGGCCCTCTTAGACGAAAAAGGTGTGGATTTCGGGACAGTGAGTGTGCGTGGGTTAGCGTTCGCATGGTCGACGGAATTCTAGAAAAAGCGGCTGTGTGATCTCTTTATAATTACTAATTACAGAAACAGAAGCTCTTATAAAGGAAGTGGGCGTGACTAATTGCAAGAGGCGTGGCAATAAAAATTCGATTGGTCGATGAAATTAGGCTTGGTCAATAGAATTAGCATGTTCAAGGAAATTAAAAAAAAAGCGGCTTCCTAATCATTTTATAATTACTAGTGACTGAAAAAGAGGTTTGTTTGAAGAAAATGGGCGTGTTTCATTGTAAGAGGCGTGGCAATAAAAATGCGATTAGTCGAAGAAAGCAGGCTTTGTCAACAGAATGGGCATGGTCGATGGAATTCTAGAAAAGGCGGCTGAGAGATATTTTTATGATTACTAATTACTGGAAAAGGGGCTTGTTCAAAGAAAAGAGGCTTGACTAATTGTGAAGGGGCGTGTCAATAAAAATAAGATTGAAAGTATTCGTGGTCGACGGAATTCGCATGTTCGATGAAATTATTTGAGCAGCGGCTAGAACATTTCTTCTCAATTACTATTTACTGAAAAATAGGCTTTTTCTAAGAAAATTAGCGTGAATAAATCTAAGGGGCGTGTCAAAAATGTGATTGTTCAGTGAAAGTAGGCATGGTTTATGAAAGTCGGCATGGTGCATGAAATGGGCACTGTCGATTAAATTTTTGAGATAACGGTTGTGTGATCTTATAATTACTATTTACTGAAAAAAAGGATTTCCGAAAGAAAATGGGCGTGTCTAATTGTAAGAGGCGTGTCTAGTTGTAAGAGGCGTGCTAATAAAAATGCGATTAGTCGATGAAAGTAGGTTTGGTCAATAGAAAGGGTATGGTCGACGGAATTTTCAAAACAGCTGTTGCAAGATCTTTTTATAAATACTAATTATTGGAAAATGGGCTTGTTAAAATAAAATAGATGTGACTAAGTGTGAAGGGGTGTGTCGATAGAAATGGCATTGAAAGTAGGCGTGGTTGATGTAATCAGCATGATTTATGAAATTTTTGAAACAGCGGCTGCTGGATCTTTTTATATTCACTAGTTACTGAAAAAAGGTTTGTTTGAAAAATGGGCGTGATTCATTTTAAGGGGCGTGTCAATACAAATGCAGTTAATCGATGGAATGGGCAGGGTCCGCAATCAAAAAGTGGGCAGTGGAAAGTTAGCTTGATTTTCTAAGCGAAATTTCTCGAAGAAAAAATTTACTTTCTAGTTATTGATTGGCTAAATCAATAAAAACAAAGTTTGATTAAACATTATAATCTATTGTCCTATCGAAGAAAAGTAATCTGTCCACCCAGTCCCTTTTTTAACCCCTAACATTTATTCAAAGCAACTACAGTTTACATCCAGAAAAAATAAAAATTGTGACCTCTGCCTCAATCCTTCAAATAAATCTAATAGATCTGAATTCATAAAGAAAATGTTCCCACAAATGTTTTCTAATTGATGCCATCAGTACCTTTTCTCCAACAATACAAAACCGTTTTCCCTCAAGAAAACTGACACCCTAACCCTTTTTCCGATCCTATTCATATTCATGTTCATTGATTCATTCAAAAAAATGTCTTTTATATCGCCTGTCTCAGAATAACAGTACTCACCCTCATCCCTAAAATGTAGGTCCCACCTTGAAAGAAGATGCACCTCACCCTTTTTTTTATTGACGGGTCTCTTGCTCTAACCTGCAGTAGTTAAATGACTGTTTTTATTTTTTTTAACCTACCAATAATAATTATGGATGCGTCCCCTAGGAGAGAATTTCAGAGGGTCTATGGGATACTAATCAGTATGTGGGGACGGGAGTGCTTTTGTGGTTGGGGGCTTTTTGTTCGCTTATTTATGGTATCATCACCGGCAATGATCCCCTCCTTGTCACACCTTGCCTTTCGTGAACCGATCATTTCCCGTGGTGTTGTAAATCGTTTTGCGTGTGAAAATATCAGCGGCGACTATTTCGATTTTCAGGCTGCGTGTCTAACTCGGCGTCGACTCTACGTGTTTTCATTCAAAGTCTCGGAATCTAGGGTGAAAAAATCTATCATCCGGTGTTCCGATTTTGATTCAGAATGCTCTTTGGTTTGAAAATTCCTCATCGAGGTTCTTCGTTCATCTAAGACGAGGATTCATCTATTTTTCTATTAGATGTAGGGTGGACCATGTAATGAATGAATATAATAGGTGTCAAGGAACAAACAGTGCACGAGCCGTTGGTCTCTTAGAATCTTAGATTTATCATTTCTTCCTCTTTGTCGAGTAAGAACCTGGAATAATGGATGAAAAATCACTAGAGAGTCATAAATTAAATTATAGCCAAGCGTGTTCCTAAATTATCATAAGGATGAACTGGTATCTTCAATCACATCGTTGCTCATCTGAAGAAGACAATTTTTTGATTTATCAAAAGAAATTAATAATCTTCGAATTCCTTCATCCACTTTGTCCATTTGTTAGTTTGTCGTAGCATACGTCAGTTTGACATCATCTTTGACTTGAAGCAACATAAAGTTGTTTCGCTTAAAGGACAATGTTTTATAATTAATTTTCAGGTTATTACTTTTGCGGCTACAATATGCGGGAAACTTTGCATTGATAATTAATAATAATTACAAATATAGAACAAGATTACTTATGATTATGATGATCAGGATGAGGAGATGTATGAATACATTTGTGATAATTCTTTAATTAAAAATTTATCTCTGGTTGAAAAGTGAGCTATCCTATCTTTGAAAGTTGGTATTCGTCGTTTAGTTACCGTTACCGTTAATTAGTTAACCATAAGGCGATCTCATCGACGATGGGCGATCTGTGTTTATTTGAACTCGAGATGTTTGTTTTCATAAGAAGTTTAGTGGAAGTATATGCATTCATACTTCGGTATATATACGATTCCTTTCACGCATTTTTTAAAAATAAGGCTTTTAATTAACATTTTAAATATTTTATTCGTATTTTGAAAGATTCATTTTCGATTTAACGTTTTAGTCATAGTTCATTTATATTTCAAAATGTTTGAAACTTTCGAAATTTTGAGTACCATTTATTTTTTTATTGTGTTTGGATTTTTTATAATAAATTTTGTTAATTTTTTTATTTAAAAACCAACTTTACATTTTTGTTTAACTTTTCAGAAGGACCTTGGCCTTTTTTCAATGAATAGGATAAATTAGTTTAGGGTATCAAGAAAGAATGTATTTCCAATAATTCGTTTCTACGATAGCTTGCAAATATATAATAATTATTAATTATTTTAACAATTTTCATAAACATATTTAGAGTTTGGCTATTTTTCAAGGAATAGGTAGAGTTTGTTTACAAAGTCAACTACGAATGTCTTTCTGATGAAACTTTTATATGTTGCTTCGTAAATTTACAATAATTATTAATAATTGAAACAATTTCCATAAACAAAGAGTTTGGCTATTTTTCAACGAATACGGTAAATTTCGTTTACAGAATTCACTAAGAATATCCTTCCAATGACTCTTTTCTATGAAGCTTTGCAAACATACAAGAATTATCAATTATTTCAACAAATTAAGAGTTTGGCCACTTTCCATCGAATAAGCCCAATTTGTTTACGGAATCACCAATAATGTATTGCCAATAACTCTTTTCTACGATACTTTGCACAGTTACAATAATTATTAATTATTTAAACAGTCTTCATAAACATATTCAGAGTTTGGGTATTTTTCAACGAATAGGCTCAATTTTTTTACAGAATTAAGTAAGAATATCTTTCAGATTACTTTTTTCTATAATGATTTGCAAATTTTCAAGAATTATTAATTATTTAAAGAATTTTCATAAACAAATTAAGCGCCCGGTCATTTTTCAACGAATAGGAACAATTAGTTTAGGGAATCAAGAAAGAATGTATTCCCAATAAATCTTTTCTACGATACTTTGCAAATATACAATAATTATTAATTATTTTAACAATTTTTCTAAAAATATTGAGAGTTGGTCTATTTTTCAAGGAATAGGCAGAATTTGTTTACGGAGTCAACTAGGAATGTCTTTTCGCTGACTATTATATGCTCCTTTGTAAATTTACAAGAATTATTATTTGTAATATCATTATTTTTAACGAATTGGCTCAATTGGTTTACAGAACCAAAAAGAATGTATTAAAAATAAGTCTTTCCTATGTTACTTTGCAAATTTACAATAATAGTTAATTATTTTAACAATTTTCATACACATATTCAGAGTTTGGCTGTTTTTCAACAAATAGGCTCACTTTGTTTACGAATTCAACTAAGAATATCTTTTCGATGACTGTTATCTATGTTGCTTCCTACACTTACAATAATTTTCAATTATTTAAACAATTTTAATTTAAAAACTGAGAGTTTGGCTATTTTTTAACGAATAGTCTCCATTTTTTATAGAATTAAGTAAGAATATCTTTGCAGTGACTTTTTGCTATAATGCTCTGCAAATTTCAAAGAATGAATAATTATTTAAACAATTTTGATAAACAAATCAAGAGTTTGGCTATTTTTTAAAGAATAGGCTCAATTTGTTTACGGACTCAATAAAGAATGTTTTTCAAATACCTCTTTCCTATGATACTTTGAAAATTTACAACAATGATTAATTATTTAAACAATTTTCATGAACACATTCAGAACAATTTGTTTGCGTAGTCAACTAAGATTATCTTTCCGTTGACTATTTACTATGTTTTGTAAATTTACAAGAATTATTAATTATTTAAACAATTTTGATTACAAAATTTAGAGTCTGGCTATTTTTCAACGAATAGGCTCAATTTTTTACAGAATTATTTATTCTGCATCGTGAGGTGGTATCCATGCGAAGCCTTGTACAAATCAAAATTATTGAAGTAAAAGTTAATTTCATGGTATTTTATTGAAATTCATTTCCAAATAAAATAAATACATGTAAATAAATTGGTCGCGCGCGGAGCGCGCGTATGAGGCTCTAGTTTGGTTGAAAATTCGTTTTTACTTATACAGAAAATTAATTTTCTTTCAAACTGAAAATGTAATTATTCCAGTCGAATATTCCAACATTTGAGTTGAAAAATAAATAATATTAATGCAAAATAAATTTTGTTTCTAAGTATATTTAAAACACTTTTCAGCTGTGTTTTCAAGTCAAGATGATAAATTTTCAACCAAAGAAATGAGTTTTGAACTTAAATGATGAATCTTCAACCAAAAAAATGAATGTTTAACCAAATATTTAGTTGAATTTTCAACCCAAAAGATTAATTTTCTACCAAAAACGACGCATTTTCAACAAAGCTTATGAATTTTCATCTAAAAAAAATCAATTTTCAACCAAGATTAGAATAGTTACTGGCAGAAAAATAAATGTTCGACCAAAAAAAAAAGGAATTTTCAAAAAAATATTTTTTTTATCATAACAAAAAAATGATTTTTTAACAAAATACTTCAATTTTAGACTAAAAAAGCCAAATTTACAAACCAAAAATATAATATTTCAATATGCAATTAGAAAAGTAAATTTAAGAATAACTATTTTTCAACAAAATTAATTAATTTTCAACTAAAAATATAAATTTTCAATTGAAAATTGAACAGTTATATCTTCAGTTTTCAGTTAAAAAAGAAATTAATTTTCAACTAAAAAGAAACTAATTTTCAGCCAAAGAAATTATTTTTTAATCACGATGATGAATTTTCTATTAAAAAAAAACGAATTTTCAACTAAAAAGTTTTTTTTCACTGAAAGAAATTAATTCTTGCCAAAAAATAGAATAGTTGAATTTTCTACTAAACAGATAATTTTTTAACGAAAAAGATTACATTTCTATTAGAAAAAAAATGTCCACAAAAAATGTAATAGTTAAACTGAATTTTCAACTAAAATTATGAATCTTCAACGAAAAAAAAATTTAATTTTCAACCAAAGAAATGAGTTTTGAACTTAAATGATGAATCTTCAACCAAAAATATGAATGTTTAACCAAATGGTTAGTTGAATTTTCAACACAAAAAATTAATTTTCTACCAAAAAAGACGCATTTTCAACAAAGTTTATGAATTTTCATCTGAAAAAAATCAATTTTCAACCAAGATTAGAATAGTTAAAGTGGCAGAAAAATAATTGTTCAACCACAAACGAATTTTCAAAAAAATATATTTTTTTCATAACAAAAAAATGATTTTTTAACAAAATACTTCAATTTTAAACTAAAAAAGCTAAATTTACAAACCAAAAATATAATATTTCAATTTGCAGTTACAAAAGTAA
>CAKNYM010046235.1:9997-23078 GCA_932195095.1 Andricus curvator
TTTTCAACAAAATAGTTGATTTTTCAACAAAGTAATTGAATTATCAATAAAATAGTTCAGTTTTAAACTAAATCGTTGAATTTTCAACAAAATAATTAAGTTTTCAGCAAAAAAAATAGTTGAATTTTTTAGCGAAAGAGTTGAATTTTTAAACAAAATAATTAAATTTTCAACACAATAGTTAAATTTTCAACAAAATAGTTGTATTTTAACGAATTAACTAAGTTTCCAACGAAACAGTTGAATTTTTAACAAATTAATTGAATTTCCAACAAATTAGTTAAGTTTTGAACTAAGTAGATGAATCTTCAAAGAAATAATTAAGTTTTGAACAAAATAGTTCAATTTTCAACAAAATAGTTGAATTTCAACGCATTAATTAATTTTTTAACAAAATGGTTGATTTTTCAACAAAGTAATTAAATTATCAACAAAATAGTTCAGTTTTCAACAAAATAGTTTAATTTTTTAACGAAAGAGTTGAATTTTCAATAAAATAAATAACTTTCAACAAAATAGTTGAATTTTTAATCCAGGAGTGCAAATTTTTGAGAAAACATTTGAATTTTTGACAAAGCAACATGACTTTAACAAAAAAGTTGAATTTCAACGAATTAATTAATTTTTCAACAAAATAGTTGATTTTTCAACAAAGTAATTGAATTATCAACAAAATAGTTCAGTTTTAAACTAAATCGTTGAATTTTCAACAAAATAATTAAGTTTTCAACAAAATAGTTGAATTTTCAACAAAATAAATAACTTTTCAACAAAATAGTTGAATTTTCAACAAAATAAATAACTTTTCAACGAAATAGTTGAATTTTCAAACCAGGAGTGCAAATTTTTGAGAAAACATTTGAATTTTTGACAAAGCAACATGACTTTAACAAAAAAGTTGAATTTTCAACAAAATAATGAAGTTTTCAACAAAATAGTTGAATTTTCTACCAGAATAATAAATTTCTTATCAAAATAGTTAAATATTAAACAAAATAGTTGAATTTTTTAACGAAAGAGTTGAATTTTGAAACAAAATAATTAAGAAAGCATGACTATTTTTAATTGATGTTTTTGAGATTTGTATTGATTTTTTAATAATTTGACTCAATAATTCTTCCAATTTTCTAGTTGGGAAACCTATTGTTGAAATTACTGGTCGTAGATTTGTTGTAATAAGTATGCATTGAATTTTAGTAAACAAATTTTTTTAGAAATGTATTTAAATATTTTGGATTATTTTCTTTTCCTAATTGGAAAATTTAACAATCCTAATAAATTGGTCTGAGAATCACCTACAAATAAAAAATTCGTTTTATTTTGTTTGAAATTAATTTTTTTTTTTCTCCAAGGAGTTTAGAAGTTGAAATTTGAAAAGTGGCATTTGAAAAAAGGCAGGGAGAGAAGGTGATGAGAGAGGAAGAGTGGATTTTGAATTCTGAGCCACCTGTTTGCTGGGCGCGTAATTCTGACATATGTCCACGCGTTTCCAAAGGAAGCCGATCGCATTCAGCGTGTCGCCTTTCTCCTTTACTTGAAAATCCTCACAATGAGCTGAAAAATCGCCTCGTTCAAGGATCGTGTGAAGATCTTTGCTTTCTGTACACGATCTCTTATTTCAAAAGTAAAGCGTTCACTGAAATTTCTAGACTTGGACATGGTATCTGGTATGGTATAGCTTGAGGAATTTACCGATATTTTAGGTCACGGTCACTATTTTTTTGTCAAGTTGATTTTGTTTATTTGTTTTTGAGGTTAGAGTACTGTTAATGAGAGTGAGGACTAGGATCGTCCAAGTATGTCCTCTTGGATTGAAAATTCAACTATTTTGTTAAAGTCATGTTTCTTTAACGAAAATATAAATGTTTTGTTGAAAATTCAACTATTTGGTTGAAAATTAATCAATTTTTTCAAAACTTAATTATTTTGGTTCAAAATGGAACTATTTGGTTGAAAACCTAATTCTTATGTTGAAAATTCAACTATTTTGTTCATTTTATGTTGCTTTGTCGAAAATTCTTTTTTCTTAAAAATTTGCACTCTTGGATCGGAAATTCAACTATTTCGTTAAAAACTTAGTTATTTTGTTGGAAATTCAACTATTTGGTTTACAATTCAACTATTTTGTTCAAAAGCTAATAACTTTTTTGAAAATTCAACTATTTTGTCAAAGTTATGTTGCTTTTTCGAAAATTCAACTATTTCATTCAAAATATGCCCTCTTGGATCGAAAACTCAACTATTTTTTGAAAATTCAACTATTTTGTTAAAGTTCTGTTTCTTTGTCGAAAATTCTACTTTAAAAAAAAGAAATTGCCCTCTTGGATCAAAAATTCAACTATTTTGTTAAAAATTGAACTATTTTGTTCAAAACTTAATTATTTTGGTTCAAAACTCAACTATTTTGTTTAAAACCTAATTATTTTGTTGAAAATTCAACTATTTGGTTTACAATTCAACTATTTCCTTCAAAACCCAATTATTTTTTTGAAAAATTAAACTATTTTTTTGAAAAATTTAACTATTTTGTTGAAAATTGAACCGTTTTGTTGAAAATTCAACTATTTTGTTGAAACTCAGTTATTTTTTTGAAAATTCAACTATCTATTTTTAAAAATTTTGAAAACTTAATTATTTTGTTGAAAACTCAATTAGTTAGTTGAAAATTCAACTATGTTGTTCAAAACTGAATTATTTTGATGAAAACTTAATTATTCTGTTGAAAACTTAATTGATTTGTTGAAAATTGATCTATTTTTTGACAATTGAACTATTTTGTTCAAAACTTAATTATTTTGTTGAAGATTCGACTATTTTGTTAAAGTCATGTTTTTTTGTCGAAAATTCAACTGTTTTCATGAAAATTTGCACTCTTGGATCGAGAATGCAACTATTTTGTTCAAAACTTAGTTATTTTGCTGGAAATTCAACTATTTGGTTTACAATTCAACTATTTTGTTCAAAAGCTAATTTTTTTTTTTTGAAAATTCAACTATTTTGTCAAAGTTATGTTGCTTTTTCGAAAATTCAACTATTTCATTAAAAATATGCCCTCTTGGATCGAAAACTCAACTATTTTTTTGAAAATTCAACTATTTTGTTAAAGTTTTGTTGCTTTGTCAAAAATTCTACTTTTTTCTTAAAAGTTTGCCCTCTTGGATCGAAAATTCAACTATTTTGTTCAAAATTTAATTATTTTGGTTCAAAACTCAACTATTTTGTTGAAAACCTAACTATTTTTTGGAAATTCAACTTTTTTTTAAAAACTCATTTATTTTGTGGAAAACTTAATTATTTTGGTTGAAAATTTAACTATTTGGTTTTCAATTCAACTATTTTGTTCAAAACCCAATTATTTTTTTGAAAAATTTAACTATTTTGTTGAAAATTGAACTATTTTGTTGAAAATTGAACTATTTTGTTGAAACTTAGTTATTTTTTTGAAAATGCAACTATCTGTTCAAAAAAATGTAACTATTTTCTTGAAATTCAACTCTTTTTTTCAAAACTTAATTATTTTGTTGAAAACTCAATTAGTTATTTGAAAATTCAACTATTTTGTTAAAAATTCAACTATTTTGTTGAAAACTTAATTATTTTGTTTCAAAGTTCAACTGTTTGGTTGAAAGTTCAACTATTTTGTTCAAAACTTCGTTATTTTGTTGAAAATTCTACTATTTGGTTGAAAAATTTAACTATTTTGTTGAAAATTCAACTATTTTTTTGAAAATTAATTTATTTTGTTGAAAACTTAATTATTTTTGTTGAAAATTCAACTATTTGTTTCACAATGCAAGTATTTGCTTAAAGTCATGTTTCTTCATAGAAAAGTTAACAGCTCTTTCTCAAATTTGTCCTCTTGGATTAAAAATTCAACTATTTCTTTGAAAACTTAATTATTTTAAATATAAATTCAATTAATTGGTTGAAAATTCAACTATTTCGTTCAAAACCTAATTATTTTGTTCAAAATTTCATTATTTTGTTGAAACTTAGTTATTTTTTTGGAAATTCAACTATTTATTAAAAAAATGTAACTATTTTGTTGAAAATTCAACTATTTCTTTGAAAACTTAATTATTTTGATTATAAATTCAATTAATTGGTTGAAAATTCAACTATTTTGTTCAACACCTAATTATTTTGTTCAAAATTTCACTATTTTGTTGAAAACTTCATTATTTTGGTTGAAAATTCAACTATTTGTTTGAAAATTGGACTATTTTGTTCAAAATCTAATTATTTTGTTAAAAATGCAACTATTTTGTTAATGTTATATTGCTTTGTCGAAAATTCTGTTTTCTTAAAAATTTGCCCTCTTGGATCGAAAATTCAACTATTTTTTCGGAAACTTAATTATTTTGTATGAAAGTTTAACTATTTGGTTGAAAATTAAATTATTTTGTTGAAAACTCAATTATTTTGTTGAATACTTAATTATTTTGGTTGAAAGTTCAACTATTTGTTTGAAAGTACAACTGTTTGGTTGAAAATTCAACTATTTTGTTCAAAACCTAATTATTTTGTGGAAAATTTAACATTTTTGTTCGTAATTCAACTATTTTGTTCAAAACTCAATTATTTTGTTGAAAACCCAATTAGCTTGTTGAAAATTTAACTATTTTGTTGAAAATTCAACTATTTTGTTGAAACTTAGTTATTTTTTTGGAAATTCAACTATTTAGTTAAAAAATTTAACTATTTTGTTGAAAATTCAACTATTTTCTTCAAAACTTAATTATTTTGTTGAATACTTAATTATTTTGGTTAAAAGTTCAACTATTTGTTTGAAAGTACAACTGTTTGGTTGAAAATTCAACTTTTTTGTTCAAAGCCTAATTATTATGTTGAAAATTCAACTATTTTATTACAAACTTAATTATTTTGTGGAAAATTTAACATTTTTGTTCAAAATTCAACTATTTTCTGCAAAACTTAATTATTTTGTTGAAAACTTAATTAGTTTGTTGAAAATTTAACTATTTTGTTGAAAATTCAACTATTTTCTTCTAAATTTAATTATTTTATTGAAAACTCAAATAATTTGTTGAAAATTCAACTATTTTTGTTAAAAATTCAACTACTTTGTTCTAAACTTAATTAATTTGTTGAAAACACGATCCCTTATTTCAAAAGTATAACGTTCACTGAAATTTCTAGACTTGGGCATGGTGTAAATTCTGAAGGAATTTACCGAAATTTTAGGTCGCAGTCACTATTTTTTTTTTTGAGTTTATTGAGTACCGTCCAAAAAAATGAGGACTAGGATGTCAAATTTTTAAATAGGAAAATCAGTTTTTAACAAAATAAAACAAAAATTCTGCAAGTTACATTTTAACCAGAACGACACATTTTTGACAAAACAGTTAAATCCTCAAGCGAAAAGATGAATTTTTAAAAAACAAGATTAATTTTCCACTCAAGAAAAAAAAAAAGAATTTTCAACAGAATACATGAATTTTCCGCCAAATAGTTGAACTTTCAACTTACAAAGGATGAATTTCTAACAAAAAATGGAATTGTTGTATTTTCAGATAAAAAAAGTAAAAAAAGAAGAATTTTCAACAAAATTGTTGAATTTTAGAGTAAAAAAAACGAATTATCTACAAAAAAGTTGAATTTTTAATAGAAGTTCTCGATATAAAAGTTAGTTTACAACTTTTATAGTTAGTAGATAGTTCTAAAAAATAATAATTTGTTTAAATAATTATTTTTTCTAAATTGAATTAATTATTAACTCACCCTAAGTGAAAAGTAGACAAATAGTGATAAATTTCAGAGGCAATAGCAGCTTTCTAGCATTATTCAAATGGAATATTATTATTAATAATAATAAATTGTTTGAACAAATGATGTTATGAACTGAAATTGATTACTTAACTCACTCTAATAACGAATTAGACAAAAAGTGGAAAAGTTTTTTTAAAACTGCAATTTTCTAGCATTATTCCAACATTATTCCAACAGAACATTATGAAAACTGATAATGAATTGTTAAAACAATTATTCTTGTTAAGAATTATTAAGTACCGCACTCTAATTGGAAATTAGACAAAAAGTGGAAAATGTTTGAAAAAATCGCGACTTTCTATCTCTTTTCTAAGAAAAAATTGCTAAAAACAATAATGAATTGTTTAAACGATCAATTTTGTTAACTTTAATTAATTATTCACCTCACTCTCATTGAAAATTGAACAAAAAACGGAACATTCTTCAAAAAACTGCAATTTTCTAGCATTATACTAAGAGAAAATTATTAACAATGATAAATTGTTTAAAAAATTAAGTTTGTTAACGATTCTTAAGTATAACCTTACACTAATGGAAAATTAGACAAAAAGTGGAAAATTTTTGAAAAAACCTCGACTTTCTAAATCTATTCTAAGAGAAAATTGCTGAAAACAATAACAAATTGTTTAAGAAATCAATTTAAACATATAATTATCCGTATAAAGTATCATTTGATATATTAGAAACAATTTGCTAAAAAAACACAAAAAATCATAATTAGCGCCAAAAAATTCGCAAAACCCATTCTTTCACATATGGGGATTTTTTGGGACCCTATAAAACCGACTCATAGAGGTGATATTCAAAAACTGATATTTTATTCGTATCGTATGGCTATTTTTGAAGAGTAACGTCGAGTTTCAACTTGATCCACTTAAAATTGACGATTCTGAATGAAATTTACAAAAAAGTATTTTTTTCTAATGGGAAATCATATTGTATCATATTGCATCGTATTACATAACATTGTATCATATTGTATCATACTGCATCATACTGTATTTTATTGTACCATATTGTATCGTAGTGCATCATATTGTATGATACTGTATCATATTCCACCAGATTGTATGGTATTGTATCACATTGTATGGTATTGTATCATATTATATGATGCTGTACCATATTGTATCATATTTTATAATAGAGAATTATATCGTATGATATTGTGTTGTATTGTTTCGTATTGTTTCATACTGTATTATATTGCATCATATTGCATCATACTGTATGATATTATATCATATTACATCATATTACATCATAGTATACCATATTATACCATATTGCATAATATTGCATCACGTTACACCGTATTATACCATATTGCATCATATTGTACCATATTGAATCATGTTGCATCACATTGTATCATATTGTGTGATAATGTATCATACTGTATCATACTACATCATATTGTCTAATGTTGTATTTTAGTGCATGATATTTCATCACATTCTATGATATTGTATCATAATCCATCATATTGCATCATATTGTACCATATTGAATCATATTACGCCAAATTGTATCATATTGTGTCATATTGTATCATACTGTATCATATTGTATAATATTGTATTGCAGTGCGTGATATTTCATCATATTGTAAAATACTGTATCATAATTCATCATATTGTCTGATAGTGTATCATAATTCATCATATTGCATGATACTGTACCATGATTCGCAATATTGCATGCTACTGTATCATAATTCACCCTATTGTATGATACTGTATCATAACTCATCATATTGTATGATACTGTATCATAATTCATCATATTATATTATATTGTATCACATTTTATGGTATTGTATCATATTATATGATTATGTACCATATTGTACCATATTTTATAATGTTTGATTATATCGTATGATATTGTTTCGTATTGTTCCGTATTGTATCATACTGTATCATAATGTATCATATTGCATGTTATTACATCATATTATACCATGCAACACCATATTGGAGCATATTGCATCCCGTTACATCATATTATACCATACTGCATCATATTGTACCATATTGCACCATATTGTATCATAGTGTATCATATCGTATAATATTTTATAATATTGTATTGTAGTGCATTATATTTCATCATATTGATTGATATTGTATCATAATGCATCATATTGTATGATATTGTATCATAATTCATCATATTATATGATATAGTATCACATTGTATGTTATTGTATCATATTGTATGATTCTGTACCATATTGTATCATATTTTATAATAGTTTATTATATCGTATGATATTGTATGATATTGTATCATATTATTTTATAATGTATCACATTGTATGATCCGGTTTTATGATGTATCATATTACGTGATATTGTATGATATTGTATTGTAGTGCATGATATTTAATCATATTGAATGATACTGTATCATAATTCATCATATTGTATGATACTGTATCATAATTCATCATATTATTTGATATTGTATCACATTGTATGATCCGGTTTTATGTTATATCATATTACGTGATATTGTATGATATTTGATCATATTGCACGATTCCTACTATCATCTACGGGTATTGTATGAAATTTTTATGAAATATACTTGTTCATAATTGTAAATAATTAAGCTTCAGATGAACATCACAGATTTGGCCCAACTCTATGGATAAATTCCATATAAATTCCGAAAAGTGTAATCAAACAAAGTTTAACATCAGATATCCAGGTCTGGCTGGGAATCGTTTAGACATTTAATATCCATCGTTGAAAATGCGAATAAGGGATGTGAGAGCAAGCACAGTACATTGCGAGTAGCAGCTTGTCTGTGGAGGGTGAAAAGTTATTATAAAAATAATCAAAGTTTCCCGGACGTCGCGTCGTTGAAGGGAAGTCGTCACGTCAGGGCAGGGCAGGGCAGGGCAGGGCTGGGCTGGGCAGAAAGAGCTCGTAAGATACCATCCGAGAGTTTTTATTGTGCTCTTTCTGCCCTCTCCTCTTCCGTCCAACTTGTTCCAGCGAGTTCATTACGTTTGACAATTATGCGTTAATTTGCACCTAGCGATACTTCAAACGTTTTTATTCATTGCGCGTCGAAGCGAGTTACGAGAACGAAGTGCGACGTCCTTCCCATTTCCCCAGGGAGTCGATCTCGATCAAGAAAACGAGTAGAAGATCCAGTGCGAAAAGAACCTCCTCTACCTGTCCATCCTTAGACACCTCTACTAGAGATAAAAAAGTCTCATCAAAAAAGTCGCCGGATTAATTCCTAAGTTTCGTATGTAATTTCCAACTCCGCGAGTCACGAGTCACGAGTCGCGAGTCCCCTCAAAGGTCTCGATATTATGATAATCCGGACGATCCACTGAATATGTAACGAGAGAGGACTTGGCAGTGATTAGTTTTGCCCCTTTTACTTCCTTGCACTTGCTGCGATCCACTGTGTCTTCGGACTTTTTAAAAGCTGTCTTTGACTAACTTTTACCTGAATTTTATCGCAGCCCAGAGACTGCGATACGTTATTTAAAACGTCCTTTGAATAATGATATTAGGAGAGAGACCTCTCTCCCTTCCCCTCCTATAGTTCTACTCCTTTTCCTACCCCTACATTCCCTATTTTCATAAATATTTATTACCTACTCACTTCCCCTCCCTGCCCATCCCTTTCCCTAACTCCCCTAATTTTCCTTACCTCCCCCCTCACACTTCATCTGCTTCCCGTCCCATATCTACTTTTTTACTCTTTTCACCGTGATCCCCCTCTTCCTCTCCTACGTTTGCTCCTTATTTTTCCCTTCTTTACACTTCCCCTCTTTTTTTCCTTAATTTCCTACTACCGCACTACTCAGTTTACTTCTTCTACTATCCCATCCCATCCATTCTCCTACCTCTTCTCATCACTGCTTTCCCTCCTGGGGGAAAAATACGATGGACGAACAGCCGGCCGTAAGTGTAAGGGTCTCGGCCTGGGGCTACCAATCGCCGAAAATTGTGATTTTTACAACTTCTACTCCTTTCCTACACCTACATTCCCTATTTTCCCAAATATCCATTACCCTCTTACTCCCTTTCCGTCTTGTCCCTTCCCCTAACTCCTTTAACCTCTTTTATTTACCTTCCCATCACTTTCCCTGCTTCCCACCTCCTATCCCTTACTAACTCTTCAATTAGTTGCCAAACTCCATCTTCTCTTAGCTTGCCTTCCTTTCACACTTCCGCTCCTTTCAATTCTCATTAACCTACTGCTCCTCACCTCAATCTCCCTTCCCCTCTCCTACGTTTGCTACTTATTTTTCCCTTCCTTTAACTTCCTCTTTTTTTTCACCTAATTTCCTACTACCTCACCACTCAATTTGCTTCTTCTACTATCCCTGCCCATCCCATCCCTTCTCCTACCTCTCCTCATCACAGCTTTCCCTCCTGAGGTAAAAATACGATGGACGAGCACCCGACCGTAAGTGTAAGGGTTTCGGCCTGGAGTTAGGAACCCCAAAAATGGTAATTTTTACCACTTTCTTTTATCTTTTCGTAAGAACTCGAGATAAAGACGAAATCAATCGAAATCAGTTTAGTGGTAACTAATGTACGAAATTAATTCTTTTAATTTTTGGATGTATTTTTATAAACAAAATTTATAACGCCTTCTTTTCCCTTTCCTATTTTCTCCTCCACCGTCCCCTACTACCTTTCCCCTTCTATTGCTTTCCTTGCTTCCAAACCCCCCACTTCCCATCACTTTCCCTGCTCATCTTCCCTCACTTCCACTCCTATTGCTCCTCCTTCCCCTCGTTCACGTCTACTTCTCACAATCCCCGTTCCACTTCTTTAGTTCTACTCTCATCACTTCTTAAATCCTTCCCCTTTATTTCTCACTTCACCACCACTCAATTCTTTTTCCTTGATATTCCTTCGCATTCTATCCCTCCCCTTCATGAAAATTCCTTGCACTAACTTCCTCACTTCTTTCATCTACCCTCACCACTACTTTCACTACTCCTTCTCCCCTAGCTGCTTCTTCGTTTCCCTACTTCTCCTCAATTCTCCTAATTTTTCATTATAAATCCTACTTCCTTTTTCCCATACAATCCCCTTCCCTCTTTTCACTCCCCTCACTTTTCTATAACCATCCTACAATTCCCCACCCATAATTTCTCAATCCCGTACTTCCTTTCCTCTCACTTCCTCTTTCCCTCCGATCCCTTCTTTCCCAACACTACTTCCCTTTTTATGCTAAACTGTCCCACCCACTTTCTGTCCATCCCTTACCTTACCTACTCTCTCTTCTTCACACTTCCCTTAACTCTCCTCTCCCCTACTTCCCCTGACTTCTCTCCTCCACTATTCTTCCCCTTACTTCCCAACACATCCCCTCCATTCACTTACCAATAAACTTCTCGCAATTTCACTTTTTTTAAATTAAATTTTAATAAAAGAATATTTTTTCCTCACTTCAGAATTTTTTGAGAATGTGCATTAAACATGTTTTTTTTTTAATTTCTTCAACTTGAACCAAAGATACATATTATTTTTCTATAATGTAAACAATTCTTATTTGTGGTGTTCCAAGTGTTGCAAAATCGCACAAAAAATCCAAAATCCAAATATCCGAAAATTCCTAAATCACGGAAAAAAATAGTTCCAAAAAATTTTTTTTTCAGAATTCTTCAACAAATAGACAATTTTTTTCTATTTTTTGAAACTTGAATTTTCAAATCCAAAGAACGATCAGAATTTTGGAAATCTCTCTAAATGTTTTGGATTTATTTTAAATAATCTCTTCAGATTAATTTTGAAACATAAACAATTATTTAAAAATTTCTGTGGAATCTTACAAAATTTTTTGTTTTTTTTTAAAACCTTAAAAGGTTTTTAAAAAGCTTTAAAATTTTATTACAAAATCTTCAAAAATATACATTTTTTTGAAAGTTTTTGAAATCTTTTCAAATTTAGAATTTTTTTTTGACACTTTTTAAAAGTTTTTAAGATCTTTTAAAATCATTCCAATTTCTTTTTATCCTGCAAATTTGAAAAAATTGTTTTAAAATCTTTCAAATTCTTTTTTGTGATTTTGAAAATATTTTTAAATGTTTCCAAATCTTTTCGAACATCCTTTTTAAATTATTTTTGAAAAATAAAATATAATTTTTAATTTTCTGAGGAATCTTACCAATTTTTTTTTTTCATGAAACCTTTCAAAATCTTTGGAAAGTTTCCAAATTTTTTGTCGAAATCTTCAAAAATCTACAATATGTTTACAATTTTTCGAAATCTTTTCACATGAATGATTAAAAAAAAAATTGTGTTCAAAATTTTTTTTTAATTATCCAAAATAAATAAATTTTCTTTAAAAATTAATTTTTTAAAGTAAAGAATCATTTAAAATTGTCTTTGGAACCTCGATCACATTTTTTTATTCTATTGCATACACCATATTTTTCTAAAATTTTGTAATCCTGTAAATTGATAAATTTTGCATAAATTTTTCTACATTCTGTTTCAAAATTTTAGAAAGTCATTTTAAATGTTTAGAAATCTTTTTTATTGTTCTCCTTAAATTAATTTTTCTTTAAATAAAAAGTCGCCAACGGCGATACCACTCTGGAAACACCAGTTCTCGTAAGATCACTGAAGTTAAGCATTGTTGGGCGCGGTTAGTACTTGGATGGGTGACCATCCAGGAATACTGCGTTGCTGTTGGCCCGTCGTGGGTGTGGTGGGCCCACATTGGTAGTAAATATCCACCTAGAAACACTACCCGAATCGGGTAGTGAGGCAATGAACTTTCGAGTTCAAACTGCTAATCCATTTTTTTTTTTTTTTTTTTTTTAAATAAAAAGTCATTGTAAAATTGTCTAGGAATTGTAAAAAAAAGTGTATTCTCTTATTTTATCCTATTTTAGCCTCCTAATATCTTATTTTTTTAAATAAAAAAATGTGCATATAAAAAATTGACAATAACTGTTGAACCCATAGAAAACAGTTTTATTTTTTTAAATTTTAACACTTGCAACCCCTCTGTGATGGCCAAAAGTGATATTTAATTTCTAAATATTTTTTTTCACGCCTACCTACCCTCTTATGTTATTTTAGTTAAAAAAAATATAACATTTCAAAAAAACCTGCCTCCCCCATAAAAGCGTTACTTCCTAAGATTGACTACTTTCCGCATGGTTTGAGAATAAGCCACTTTCCGCACTACTTAAAAATTGACCACTTTTCGCACTTCTTGAAAATTGACAACTTTCCGCATTGCTTGTTAATCGTCCACTTTTCGCTTTCTTAAAAATTGACCACTTTCCGCCCTT